>JBAHVQ010214918.1:0-11664 GCA_036872915.1 Nanipora kamurai
ATAAAAGTTGAATGTTACCACCAAGTTGTTGATTTTTTGTTGGTTTTTACAATAAAATGTGTTTATACCAATTCACTATAAAAACACAAACTGATGTCATATTTTATCTTTACAGTTTATTAGCCCAAATGCTAAAAATCCTATAACATAATTGTTGTACAATTTGTACACAATTCATAAAAAAGTTTTGATACAATTATAATTTCTATCCATATCTATAATTAATTATATGATGTAAGCTTCAATGTCCCATCATATCAAGATTAACATAACTTTAACAAAAATGAAATAACTCAATTGAAAACTAAGGCACAGATAGAATTTTATCTACGTATTATTATACTGTACTGATCTCCTTAAAAATGGAATGTGCATTTCTGTTTCTGACGTTACACGTGGTTTACATGCATTCCACTTTGGAGTTCTACAAAAAATTGTTGACTCATGTTTTGATTCATATTCACGTTGTTTGAAGCCCCAAATTCTAATTGAGATGTAGGGGCTCTGATCTCATTCATTTCTAGTTCAAAAATAATGTCTGAAATACGTTTTTCTTCCATTATCCTGGTTCTTGGAGTAAATTTTAATAACTTCTCTGCCACATACATAGAGAATGAACATTGATTAGTGCTATTAGAAGGATGAATGGGCTCTTTTAAAACCTCTATGCAAGTTGAAATAAGTTGTCTCTTTCTTTCTTCAGCTTGAGCTCGTGCCCTCATGGGTGTCTTGTAACTAGATTGAGATGATTTGGATGAAATAGATTCTGAATCCAACCCTGCATCTATATCGTCATCAAGAGAGTCGACACCAGGAGATGAATTTGAAGATTGCTGCTTTTGAAGATTATCTTTACTTTTACCTGCATTCATCACTGGGCGACGAAATTGCAAACGTTCCCAAAATGCCCATGAGGATGCGTAGTTTTGACTTGAGCTCTGACCAGACTTTTTGTGGCTTGTTTTCGCGATTTCGCGACCAAGTTGCGCCCTAAGTGAAACAACTCTCGCTTTTATTTGTTTGATACTAATCCTCAATACATTCTTCATTTCATCGTAAGCCTTATCCTTCATATCTCGGCAATGATATTCTTTCTGAAATATGTCCCATAAACAAGGTCGTTCTTCAAACAAATCGATTAATCCGTTTGTTTCTTTTGTTGTCCATTTTCTGCTGGTTTTTCTCTTCTTAGTGTTATTATCTTGAATATCTTCCACGATTATCTCTTCGTCACTCCTCTCGTCCGCCATTTTTATTATTTAGGAAACAAGTTGTGCGCATGCTTAACGCCAACAAATGTTGTCAAACGTGGTCAAATGATTGCAACATCCAAAATTAGCATAAAATGTTGGATGAAAATTTGACTCTAGTCAAACTTCAGCCAACATTGTCCAACATGATCCAACATTATTTTTAAGAGTGGTCAAACGGTGCCAACATCATGTCACAACAAAGTTGGACGATGTTGGATCAAAATGTTGCGCTCGTTTGACCAAGGCTTAAGGCTTCCAGCTGGGTGCAACGTCGCTAAATGTTGCAGCGGAATATTAACGTCCCAATTGGTTGTATATCTTGATTGAGGAGGTCCGGAAACGAACATGCCCTTCAATAGACGCCCAACGATGGAATGCTCCCCCACCAATTTTCCATCAACCGGCGTAAGCATTAAGGACAAGGCTGATCGGTAAGTATTCACAGTAGAGTAAAACTTTTTGTATACAACAAACTGATCTGTTAAGAAATCACACACGGTTCCTAAAGACGCTTGAAGTGGTTTCTTTTGTTTCGTACGACACCAGCAACAAAAGCAGTTCCAAGCGACTGAATACTGTTTTTCTGATCCCGGCCTCCACGATTTGAGGACATAGTGGGTAGCCCGTTAAGAAAGTCCGATACTTTGGAATCGTGAGTTGAGATATGCCACACGACTAGGCGCAATGTCTCCCGTAGCGGGTGGAGAAGTGTTTCGTCGTCGGGATGCGACAGTATTTTGCGCCACTGAGGTAGAAGAAGTGGAGCGCTGCATGCACATCGCAGAAGGCCCGGATACCAATTAGCTGTGGGCCAACATGGCGAGATGACGATTGCATCCGCCACTCGATCGCTGATCACTTTCTTCAGTACTCTCCCCAGAAGGCTAAATAGAGGAAACAAATAAGGAGAATAATTTTTCCAGTCGAGTGAAAAAGCATCGACTGCCTGCGCCCCGGGGTCAGGTTTCCAAGAAACGTAGTTAGAAACTTGAAACTTGAGCCGAGAAGCAAATAAATCTATATCCTGAGTAAATAAGGTCTGGCATATCCACGTAAATAACGTGGGGTGTAACTTCCGCTGCCCCCTGGCTAGAGAGGTATGATTTCCAAACTATTATCTTATGAGAATTGTGAAGAATACATGTTGGCGTCTAATAAATGGGTTAGTTCAAATATATTTGTTATTTCCAGTGTAGCAGCTTCAGTAGTTTATGTACACAAATCGCTCAGCTGATCAGTGAAAGAATTTGTTTCTAACTTTACATATTTAACTGTTAACAGTTATGAACAGCATTATCTGTTGACCTGGTTCCCTTTGCTTGAATCTGCTACTCATGCTGAAGTGATTTCATGCATTCGATACGATTCTTAAGGTGTTTTCTCGTGTTTCATTGTGTCCGGAAGTCTGCCAATGAGGCAGTTGGTGTCTATTACGTTCAGGTCTACTGAAACTCGCCATTTTATCAGCCCCAAAGTATTTTTGCATATTTTTATCAAAGAAACGAGACTATAGCATGAACTTACCTTCAGGGGTTTAAATTCGTTGTGGCGCAGGTGATATCAGCCCCTCAATTTGGCCATATTTACCTTGGCAGAAAACACGCTTACGAAAAGAAAACCTTCAAAAATTTCGAAAATAATAATCTTTTATTCTATAGTATCCTGGAACTGATCAACTGCCAGTATTCGAGGCCTTCACGCACGCAGAATTGTTCCTGTAACAACAACGAACTCGCCTACACAGGGTCATGTAAATGTATGGCCGATAAAAACTGCCATAATCCCAAGGCATATCATAACTCAGATTATCAAGACTCGGATGATTCACATGATTCAGATTTTGGGGACTAGGGACGTCAATCACAAATTACACTCACAGTTTACATAAACTTTTCGTTTACAAAAATATAAAATATTTCGACGCCTTCTTCCCTCCTGTAGTCTGAAAGTGTGCCTTGAGTAAGCATCGGGGCGTTCTTAACCTACCCTCCAGGGTTATTGGATTAAATTAAAACCGAGCTGGCTTATTAAGGGCGATAATCTCTAAATAACACCTTCGAGGAAACAGAAGTCCAACTCCTCGAAATTTACCAGATCAATCAAAACGTAGCCTTGGCATGGTGTAAATGACATGGTGTAACCACAGATCTGTTGTATGCATATCTCACCAAATGTTGAAGCTCCTGCAAATTTCAACATCTGTACTAGTACCATACCGTCTACAATGATGACCGCTTCCATCGCTGGAAGGGAAGAAAGTTTCTGTTCTACAGTAACGTCATTTTCCAAAATTTGGAGAAGTACACTCTTTAGCGTCTTTCGGAGAGTGCCGTCTGTATGTGCCAGCGAATACGATACTGCAGAAAGCTCAATACTGGGGATGTCTCTTAAGTTAACTTGTCGAGCCTTAGCAACGCTTAGCAACCGTCCAAATAGACCCTCGTCTTCTGCCATGATAATTGACTTCTCGTTTGTTGATGTGACACTGACTTTCTTTGTTGTGAATATAAATGTCTTGATCTTTAGGTTAGGTATGGCGTCCCATGAGCGCACAGCATTAGAATTCAAACGTCGCTGTGCGAAACTGTCCAACTGCACTACACCCAATTCTTTACTCTCTGCCAGTTACTTCGGCGGCCAATACAACCCCAGGTGGAATATTAGTTAGAATGTTATTATCTTGCGAAAAAGGATCTTTCATGAGACCTGACTTGAAACAACCAAGTATTTCCTGAACATCTTTCTCGTCAAGCTGCACTCTCTTAGGGGCTGTTTCCTTGCGTATCCCAAATCTGTCTGGGTCGTTAATGCCACACATCTGCTTGACATCTGTGGTGATTGCTGCTCTTTCATGGCTGGTTAAGAACCATCTTTGAAGCGCATCTGCATTTCGACTAAAAGCCCAAACTACAAAATCGATCAGTAGAACAGAACATGCTATGAGAGGGGAGAAAGATCTCGGTATAAGTTTCTCGGCAATTCATATTATTTCCTCAAAGTTCCTTCATTGAGACCGGATAATTATAGAATACAGATATCAGTTCATTACCTTAGCACATGTTTACAACGGTTTCCGGGCCACGCAAAGCTGTGGTACACGACCACTGTACAAAGCGTAATTTGCAATTAAGTGACCTGTGGCAATTTTTACCCATGAAACTAAAGCCTAAAGAAATCTAGTAGCATCCGCACTAAAGCTATATCAAACATGTACAAAGCTAAAGGACTCATTACATTTTTCCTAAATCTAGTTACTTCATGTACAACAAAAACACATTTTAAATGAATACATTTTGAAACTAATAGCTCGTGGTTTCATATTATTTATTCCGGCTCTATTTCGATTCATCCCGATCCATTTTAATTTTCAGCTCAAAAAGTAGACTGAATCTTGAATGTACTTACAGTTCTGTTAGAGAAACTGGAAATTGTAACAATCTTTTTTTTCTTAGTTCCTAATTCGT
Organism: Nanipora kamurai; assembly: GCA_036872915.1. Classification (NCBI taxonomy): domain Eukaryota; kingdom Metazoa; phylum Cnidaria; class Anthozoa; order Scleralcyonacea; family Helioporidae; genus Nanipora; species Nanipora kamurai. Next base: position 4,718 of record JBAHVQ010214918.1, read on the forward strand.
AGTAGTGAGTAGGAATGTAACAAAACATTTAATTTAACGAGAATAAGAATGAAAGAAGACGTCTTTCTCTCAGTTTTGACACACTTTACTTACTAACTAAACTTTCGAACTTGAAATTGCTTGATTTTTTCAATAAAGGCACCTGTTCTAAGGCTTTTTTATTATTAAATCTTCCATGTAACTTCATATACTTTACATTATCTTTTTAGACACTAGTTTATCACTTACCGGACACATTTTTCAAGAAAATTCATCTTTCGAAATATCTATTTTGTCGCCATTTTGAATCGGCTTCTTATCATGGAAACGAGGCTCTGTTACATGTCTGTAAAAACGTTACCTAAAGCATAGAAAAAGGTGAGGAAAATACCGAAACGCATCCAGAAATGACAGCAGAAGAGAAAATCAAGCTATTTTATTAATAAATCCGCCAGTACAGCATTATTTCTAATTGTTATCAATAACTAACAAAACAAGTGGTTTTCAGACTGAGGTAGAGTGTTGTATCCATCTCATTCTATCTTAAAAAAAGATATTTCAGTTACATCCAAAGACTAAAACTGTTTATCATTATTTATCACTAACCGTTTTTGGCATATCTAATTCATCCTGCCTTACAAAAGTTTGTATTCTGACTCGTTTTCATGATGAACTTCTGGTGACTCATAAAAACAGTGTCTTAACTCAAAACTGATGCCACATTTCGACACTACAACATACCTAGCGTAAATCACGAGTGTTTACTCGGTCAGAATCGGTTCTCAACCCTTAACTGTGGCATGGGTTTGACGAACTCGTTAAATAGAGCCTTTTTGAGATTTGGCTCCGAGACTAATAAATCACTGAGGAGCTATACGAACAGGAAGGAGTTAATGAAGAGCAAATGGGATATTAAGGGAGAACAAGCCAGTTCCACAGTTAGCCGTAGCAAGAATCAACAAGTAATCATTACCGCTAGCTGCCTACGACTACACCATTGAATTCATTTCTGATAAACATAATGTGTATGCAGATTTTCTGTCCAGAATAACGATACATGGAAAACCGTCACAATAGCAAGTAACTATAAACGTGACGTTTATTGAAGGAGACCAGATTGTAAATGCTTCCATGGTGACTTCGGAAACCTAACAAATCCAGAACTACGCAAAATCCTACACTGCATCTAACGCATACAAAACAAACAGTAAGTCCGAACAAGGATAGCACTTATTTTATTCGACGTTTCAACTAACTTTTAGTCATCTTGAAGATGACCTGTCCCAGAGCTGTCACATCCAGCAGCACTGGGAAAGTCGCCTTCTGAACTGCTCATGAACAGACAATCTAGAATCAGACTGCGTGCACTAAGACCAAAGACTAGAAAATAGGAAGTTAACGCCTTCCAGGATACCCTTGACAATCAGCCAAAATTTACAAAAGATAACCTAATTCTTGTGTGAAATTTTAGGAAAGGGATGAAGTGGATTTCAGGGAATATTATTGAAACAGGATGTCCTAGGAATTTTGAAGTTCAAGCTGGAGTTATTCTTTGGAAAGGACAAGAGCAGCCGCCCTCAAGGTTCCTACTAGAAAATTAATGTTCAGAGGCAGTTTAACCTCCAACATCAGAACAAAGTGAAATGGTCAGTCTATTAACCAATGATGTACCAGCTACGACTCTACTACACACACACCCATCAACAACACTGATCCAAGAATGTAGACATGATTTTTAATAGCTACTGATACTTTGGAGTCATACTGACACAATTTGGCGTCATTTATTTGATTTTATTGGTAATATCGTCTTCATCAAGTTTGAACCTTAAACCATTAAATGTTAACAGATACGTGTGTGATGTTCTGACGTCTATGAAGACTTTGGTAATTATTAACAATACTAATGACTACATCATAAAGTCACTTTTTTTTAATAACCAGTGAAACTTCCCACAATGCATATCAATGAAACAAAAAGTAGAAATCCTGTCAAATTTTCATAGATAAGTGCAAGTGTAAATAAGTTAATACCTTGAGGCATTTTTTTTTTGCCATGGTAGCAACATGTGACATTCCTGCTTCCTTAAAAACTGACTCAATTGACGTTTTTCTCACGAACTCCGACAGTTAACTAAATTACTACACTAGAGAAAAATTTCATATTTACAATATTTTGTGATATCTAGAGGGACGGAATGAAATTGTGCGGAAAAATCTTTTTCATAGTAATAAATTTTCCACTTTGGTACCTATTACCTTGGATCCGGAATATTGGGTCCGCGTCTTGAATTGGTTTATATTAACCTATTTTAGTTTAAAAACCTAAAAAAACGGAGGCAGTTGACTGAAAATATTTTCCTGCTTATGCAAGAATGTGTGGTGATTGAAAATATGTTATTATATTGAAATTACTGACCGGAAATTATATTATTACATATTCCATTCGCCATCTTGGATTTTAAATGCAACATTTTTTTCAGAGTGCATTAACTAACTTTAGTTCATTAATAATTATACCTAACTTTGTAAAATATTGCTACATTGAGGGAAAAAACCTGTTAAACGAAATCAGAAATATTTATTAATAATATTGATGAGGGTGAAAACACTAAATTTTCTAAAACCTGGTTGTAAATAAATAGTTGGCATGGAAGCATCCAAGTCTAATCATGAGACTCTCAACACTCAATGCTCCTAGATAATTTTTTAGAAACGTTACAAAGTTTACTGGTTATACCTTAAGCGGGTTTGAAATTTCACGTGCTCAAAGTTAGCGCGGGCCTCAGAAGCCCCCCCGGTCTGAATAGGCTTAAAGAGAATGAAGAAAAATAACTTTAAAATTTCTTTGAGAAAGGTACACGTAAACCAGGTCCTGACCAGATCATTGATTTATGATCATTATAAATGTGAGAATAAATTGTTAGCAATTAGTTAGTCGCTAAAGGTAATTCTTCCTAAAGCACTTCCCTGAAAACAAAATTGGGAAGGAGAAAGCGATCAAAGTAAATAAATTGACAAACAGCTTCCCTACAAGAAAAGTTTCTAACTTTAATGATTATTTGTCTGTGGCCAATTGGTCTAATCCAAAGCTCTTTTACTTATATCACGGTTTGTATTCACGCCAGTAACACAGGTTTTTTTCTTCCTAAATTTTCCTTTTTCGTTTTTCTCTGCAGACTGCACGTCGTAAGATGTCGGTTAATCTAGTTTAAATACCGAAGTGGCTTGTTTTTGGTGCTCCGCAGTCCTCGTGCATCCACTTAAAATCTTTTGGAACGTTTTCTTGGTAAACATGCTAGTAACATCCTTCGCACAATGCAATCTGCTCCTTAATAAAATTTCTACAAGGGCAAAGTCTTCTCACGGAATTATTTTCTGCCACACATGAATAGAGCATGACGTTTGCTTGCTTGTAACAGTAACCACTTTTAGGATCAAATGATGGTGCATCTAGTCGCTCTATTAACTTGTAATCGGAACATCTGGCATACCTAAAGCGAAGGAACAAATTTTTTTTATTGGTTGCCTGGCGTATCAAACGGCATTGAAGGAACGTGGGATTCCGTTCGCTACTGATCTCTGGTTTATCAAACGTCATTGTACTAAAAAAAAACATGAATCTTAAAACTTCAATGTTAAGGTGATACTACTTATAACAATGCAAAATACATTGCAAAAAAGATTAACACTTGTCATCTTTTGTGTGCTCATGGATCTACGCGACATCTCATGCATTAAGAATTTCTTATAACTTTACAAGCGTGAAAGAGAGTTCTCGCCGATGATTCTTAATTTGGATAGATGACTTTTCGTGATCTTTTATTGGTAAGTTCTAATTCTTTTAAACCTTACAGAAGGTCCCATAATGATCATTAATTTTTGTACCTTACAAATTATTGTCATCACGAGAACTACTAATTTTGTTCCTTCTTTTTTGAATACAGAGTCATACATAAAAAGTCAAGATATGCTCAAAAAGGGAAGGTCGAATTAAACTATTTTGACGCGATTTTGTATTTTTTTTTTTTTTACCAAGTTATTCAGCTCAACCCTTAAAAATATCCGACCTCAAATACTGAAACTAAATTTTTTTAAATCTGGCAATGCACAAAACAATCAAAGTCTGAGTATGTGCAAACAATTGTGACACGAAGTCTAACAACTTTTTTTATCTATTTCCTAGAGCTGAGATGATTGATCAATGAGTTGATTAAATGCTTTTTTCTTACAAATAGGCATTTTCTAATTTGAAATGCACGGTTCTATGTTCCATTTACATTTTTTATTAATTTTTCTAATCCTACCTCCATCTCTCAATACGCCGTATAACAAGTCGAAGTTTTACTAAAAATCTACTCAAGATGAAAAAAAATAATGGCCTTTACACAACAGCTTTATTCATGTTCGTATTTATTTTATCAAAAAAGGCAAACTATGTACCTTAGTATAATTTACTCAGGTTAAACACGAGAAAATCACGCTAAATTGTACTTTAGACCACTAACACATCGTTTCCAGTTATTTTATGTATACTAGAATCCGGAAATTGTGCCGCGAGAAAATAACTTGTGTTTTACGGATTGGGTGTTAAGATTGAGGTATACTAGCAAAGGATTTTGCTGGTTTCTTGGCTCATTCTGGATAGTGTTTTGTTTCTTTGGCTTTACGTCTTAAAGCTGGCTGAACATACGTTGTAAAAAGAATTAAAGATATCTTTTGCATCAATGATCCGTTGCGAACTTATTTGTTGGTTTGTTTAATGCCACAGCTTATTCATGAAATTCAATTAGTTTCGGTAATTTATGAAACACGTTCCCCTGTACATAAAAGATAACTCCGTATCACCTTAAATAGAGAACATTGGAGAGAAGTTAATTCTGGTCTTATGAATTTTCTTGGGAGAGTCACTTAATTTCGTTTTTCGGAATCATTGACCTTGGAACGCGCATTGGAGATTGAAATTATTTTTGCACTCTGCCCAATCACCAAGTTTAATAATATACAGAAAATATGATGTGTGACCTAGAAGATTTACCGAAATTGATATTTTTTGAAAGCTACCACGCTTTTAACAATTATAAAAATACAATACCATGGAAAAAATAACCGGCGATATCTATAAAATTCTCATTGTCGATTGGTGACTTGAAATGAAATGTTTTCCAGATTTATCTTTGAAATATTAGAATATCGACAAGATTGATTGTTTATTTTTTTAAATTAGTACGGTTAATTCTCGACTGGTTTTGAGACTTTAGTCTTGAAAGCCAATCGGGAATTAACAGGATTGGTGTCACGCTATCTTTCTGGTTCGAAACACCGAAAAATGGAAGAGAAATGCTATTGTTCTAGCTAGGCAGGTGAAGTAGCTGATCAATTCTCCAGTTTTAAGTTTCCTTGATGCATATGACGATTTGTACAAGATTAACTAGAATATGGGCTTGTCAAAACAGCTATTTTTATTGTGGAAAACTTTATTGTCCTCTGATCGAGCATGCATTCTATGTAATTGGGAGCCCTAATGTAACGTTTGCAAGTTCCGGATTATCTTTAAGTCTACAAATTCCTTAAAGGTTTGCATGGTGATAGTAGATAAAGTGAATATAGGACCGTAGAAACACCACAATATTCAGTTAAATCATGTTAAGCTGTCGACTCGTTCACTCAAGTTGTCTTCAAAGCAATAGTTCGGAACTATTGCACTGAAGACAACTTGAGCCAGCAAGTCGAAAGCTCGGTATGATTTAACTAAAAGAGTTGCGAAACTACCGGAACTTAACAGTTGAGAAACTGACGTTTCGAACGAAAGCCTTTCGTCGAAGTGAAACGTAAAAATGGGCTGACGACGGGCCTTCGCTCGAAACGTCAGTTTTTTGACACTTAAGCTCCGGCAGTTTTTCAACCATTTTTGTTATCCACAAACTGTAGAATACTACCGACGCAGCACTCTACTTTTATATGATTGATTTAACTAAATATTGTGGTGTTTATACAGTCCTGAGATCGATCTAAGGATATTTTTTACTGATCAATCAGCGTATTTTTTGGGAAAACTTTTCAAATATACTTTCCAATTGGACCTTCAGTTTAATGTATCAGATTGTATATGTTCTTCTCATTTTATTTGCAACTATATAACACAAAGAAATGTCAGTGCATTCAATATAGAAAGTTTTCGCATCATCTAGTCTCACTCACCGCCGAATGACGCTCATGTCATTAATCAAGTCCCAATACGCCGGTTCGCAGATCAAACCTAAGTAACGAGAGTTAATAAAATAAAGACACCCTATTTATACGCAGTGTAAAAATATAGGATGCTGCTTACGCAGTATATAAAACAGCATACAAAGTTATAAGTCTGGTAGACTGCCAAATTTACGTAGAAAAAATATTGTTTCAAGCAAAGGGCCTTCTTCAGAAAGTGAAAAGTGTTCTTCAAAAGAAACTAATTTAAAAGAGAAATTCTTACATTCTTAGGTGGCTCAAGAGGAGATGTTAAACCCCTAAACCTCCATTGCATTCGTCATTGCCATTATTTATTAGTCATTTTTTTTAGCTAATGGATGAGTGAATGAATGAATAAATGAATGCGTGAGTGGATGAATAAATGACTTAATAAATTACAAATTATACAAACGTACCAAAAACAATCCAAACTAGATTCGACATTTTTAATACAGATATTCTTCAAATATGGTAAGATGATGATGTCCTGGCATAACTTGGAAGATTATTCTACTCTTCCATAAATAAAGACTGGGATTCATATTTAAGGGGCACCAATTCCCACAAAACTCGGAAAGCGAATAATACTATTCTCATACTAAATGCTGAACACAAATTTGGTTCATATGGGAGATTGGTATATATACGAGGTGACTAGCGAACGTTCGTGAAGCTCGTTATATATATATATATATATATATATAACAATATATATATATTATATATATATAATATAT
>JBAHVQ010214928.1:0-11663 GCA_036872915.1 Nanipora kamurai
ATGCTGAAGATGAAAGGTCTGAGCCGCCATCAATACCTCGACTAAGGTCCCGCGGTGCAGAGATGAGCAATTTCGAAGCCTGGAATGAAGCAAACATGATTTCCTCGAGCAGTGAATTTGAATACAATCCAGGTGAGAGCTCAACGGCATCGCGCATCGTGTCTCCTGAAGATGGACGCATTGAGAACCAAGATGAGACCGGTCGAAACGAAGAGTGAGTAGAATTTAGAACTTAAGAAGATAGAACCTGGCTAACTACGCCAAGTTCTAAGGCGGGGTGTGAAATGATAGCATGACCCCTGCAGTGGATGACACGCACACATGTAAAGCATAGAGCAGTATCTGTTCTTATCAGTGTGACGTTCATGAGCTCGACTTGTGCAGTGGCTCGAAGACGCAGGAAAACATGGGCCGCGTTTTCTTGACATGGTAGCGGAGCCCTGATCTTTGGATTGGGGCGATGATGCTACCCAGGTCATGGGGACTAGGGTAAATTGCAACAGTAATCAGGGTATTTCCAGACAGTTATGTTGTATGGTGTTTTTCCAAGCTGTGACCGGTGTTTTTTGCGTCAGTGACCGCCACCCGGTGTTTTTTGCGACGGTTGCCCGGTGTTTTTTGCAACGGTTGACCGGTGTTTTCTGCGACAGCTTGTTTGACCGGTGTTTTCTGCGACAGCTTCTTTCCGTCGCCGTATGCAAGAGCTGATGCGAGCGCTGCTTTGGGGAGGGCACAGCGCCTCTCCCCCGAAGCCGCAAGCAGGCTCACCGCATCTCACAAGTCGAGCTTCCTTCTCAGCATGGACATCTAGCAGTTTTCCAATGCCTGCTACAACCAAGATGTCTACGGCGCGACAACAGAGTGCGGTGCCGTGCCCAATGTGCTGCGACATAGCCTGCCGGCGGGAGGCTTCAGCAGCCAGCAGCAGTCCAACATATAAGCCTTCAACATAAGCCTTCACCATTCACGTCTTGCAGTTTTCCAGCGCGTCTGCTTGCCTGCTTTACAACAAACGACAAGCGCCCATGCGCATGACTTGCTTGCGCCATAGCTTCCTGGAAGCCGCGGTCCAAGCGCGGGCGGGGGGGGCGCAGCAGCACGCAACATCACAACATGATCCTGCAGCATGCACGTCCTTCAGTTTTGCAGCCTGCCTGCTTCAACCAAAATGACAACCGCCACAGCATCCTCGGCAGCGGTCCGCATAACGGTATAGAAAAAAAGGAGCGGGAGGGGGGGCTCGGGGGGCGCCTCCCCCCCGAAACCGCAAGCAGTCTCACCACATCTAACAAGTCGATCTTCTGTCTCATAGCCTGCCGGCAGGGAGGCTCCAGCAGCAAGCAGCAGCTCATCATAAGCCTTCAGTATTCACGTCTTGCGGTTTTCCAGCGCGTCTGCTTGCCTGCCATTGACCAATGACAAGCGCCCATGCATGCGCATGACTTGCTTGCGGCATGGCTTCCTGGAAGCCGCGGTCCACGCGCGGGCGGGGGGGGCTCAGCAGCAAGCAGCATCACAACATGATCCTGCAGCGCGCACGTCTTTCAGTTTCAACCAAAATGACAAGCGCCGTCACTGCATCCTCGGCAGCGTGGAGGGCTTGGGGGGCAGGGTGCAGCGCCCCCGTCCCGAAACCGCAAGCAGTCTATCTCACAAGTCGATTTTCTTTTGCGGCATGAACACCTTGCAGTTGTCCAGTGAGTGCCTCGCGTAACGTCAATCGCTTGGGCGGTTGACGGGCTTGCGGGCAGCATGGCGCGTCCACGCGCTGGCAGACGCCGCGCGCAATGTCGCTCTTTGCCAGCGTCCCACAAAGAATGGTTGATGTAGGCCTTCTTCTATAGACCGGGCAACGTCGGACGTCGGATCTAGCGTCGCGTCTGCCTTGCGCCGGCTTCCGCTCGGCGGGCGTGGCAACATCAACCATGGCTTGCAAGTCTTGCAGCAGCTCTACACGCAACATTGGAAAGATTGGTACAAATGGGGTGACTCTTCATCGTTGTCTTTTGCGCCAGTAAGTCGAGATCCGCAGCTCATCAATGGCACAGCTTTGGTTCGTGCTGGACGTACACCCGCTGCCCATTTGAACAAGTTGCCTCGTGATACCTTGTACATCCTGCACCCATGCGCCAATCTTTCTTGGGTCGCATTTGCAAGCGCTGCCAGAACATCCCCGCTGAACTGCGCCGTTGCGCGCAAAGTTCTCCATGTCCTTCTACACCCTGAAACCTTGACTGCGCACAGTTTGCCAGACCTCTTCGCTGCTGATGGAACCCTTTCCCTGGAGTCTTTGCGGTTCCATTTTGAAAGCATCGTGTATCTCAAAATCAAATCAACTTCGATACTATGTTCTTGCCTGGCAGCCGCCATGCATGCACAATGCGAACATTCAACATTTCTTCGTAGTTGCAGCCTTCCCAACTTTTCGTCTCCGGCTTTGAATCTTTCGACAGTGCCAGCCAACAAGAAAGGTGGGCGAAAGAAAGCTTCCGACCTTCCCCCGCGCAAACGCCGCCGCGTTTCTTCCTGATGCCACAAACAAAACTTTCTTGCTGCCATGGAAAAAGCTGAGACATCAAACATTATCTAACGCAGCTCTTTCGTTTCTTTGGTCATTAAACGTTAAACTTTGCATTTTTCATACTGGCTATGCTTTAACCGATTCTGCTCGTCGATTCGACACTTCTTCGCAGTGCGTAGCCATACTGTACGATCTGTCACCGCTGCCAGGTCTTTCTCGCCTACCGCGTCGGGGCGGGGTGCGGCGCCCAACTAACTATACGCGCGGTTTTTCTTCTCCCGTTAGCGCCCGCCTTGCCGTGGCGGAGAAGCTCAGTACCGCGCAACTGCGCGGGAAGCTAAGCGGCGCTTGTCGGCCTGCAGCTGCATCTGCTAGTGCTTGGTCTCTTGTATGGCTGTATGTCGCGATTGCCGGTTGCCATTGCCGGTCGTTGCAGCGGCTAGATGCCTCGGTGCTGCTGCTGCTGCTGGTGCCTGCTGCTGCTGCTGCTGCTGTGCTCTGTTGCTGCTACCGCTGCGGCTGATGCCGGTGCTGCCGCCGCTGCTGCTGCATTACTGCTACCGCTGCCGCTGATGCCGCTCCTGCCGCTGCTGCTGGTGCTGCTGCTGCTGCTGCTGTGACCGGTCCGCGTGCTGCCTTTGCTGCTGCGTTGCTGCTTGCAAGGCAACAACAGCTGTCGCAAAAAACACCCCTCACGGCTGCAAAAAACACCGCCGTCGCAAAAAACACCTCGAGACGTACGCTCCGACGAGTTGTGGGCTGACCACTGTTGCAAAAAACACCGCTCACTGATGCAAAAAACACCGCCGTCGCAAAAAACACCTCGCGTACGCTCCGACGATTTGTGGGCTGCCCACTGTCGCAAAAAACACCGCTCACTGACGCAAAAAACACCACCGTAGCAAACAACACCGTGCAGACGTCCACAAAAACACCGGTTCCGGGCTCACCGTGTGAAAAAACACCCGTGGAACTGTTGCAATAAACACCTTCCCCAGAGCTGTCGCAAAAAACCCTGAAACAAAGTACTGTCGCAGAAAACCCTGATTACTGACGCAATTTACCCGAAGCCCTTTGGATGAGGCTAAATGCATATTCTCCATGTCTCCTGTTTCCATGAAATGAGAATCCAAAAACATAATGACACATAAGAGAAGGAACAGGAAAGAGAAGGCGCAAAGAAGAAAATGAGAAAAGATAACTTGTCAACGCATCTATTAAATCAGTTGGCTGAGCTGAGCTGCTCAGGGAATCACAGAATCTGAGGTTCTGTTGATGAATGTGGTCCAGGCATTAAGTAGCAAGTGATAAGTAAGAATTAATTTATAAGAAACTAATAGAAGTGCAAGATCTCCGTTTAGAAGCGGGCCCCCCAGCAGACTATGGTGACACAGCAAGGTAGCGCTAGATTGGCCCTAGGTTTCTTCATATTGGGATAAGCAAGTACGAAAGAGAAGAAACAAGCAGAGAGCAGAGAGAAGGAAAAAAGAAGATACAAGACCAGAAAAACGAAGAACAAAGAAGGAGAAGAAGAAGAATAATGCATAACAAGAAGAAGACAAGCAAGCAGGAAAAATAAGCAGCTGATTGGCAGACAATGGTGATACAGTAAGGCAGCGCTAGATTGGTGCTAGGATTCTTCATAACAGGATACGCAAGCAGGAAAAATAAGAAACAAACAAAGAGCAGGAAAAAAGAAGACGCAAGACCAGAAGAAGGAAGAATGAACAAGAAGAAGAAGGAGAAGAAGAAGAATACACAACAAGAAGAAGATAAACAAGCAGGAAAAATAAGCATCTGAATCTGATAGGATAATAAAGAAGCCGACGGAGACTTAGAAGCGGACACCCATGGATTTGCGATGAGTGCACCATTTTGGGAAAGACATTTTGGAAACCAACCATATGCTGAAAGAATAACATCGGGAATTCCCGGAAGTGGGCGGCGTAATGCGGCTAATAGACTTGTATTTAAATTAAGCACGCGTGTTTTTGGCCCGTCTTAATTCACCAAGCTTGAGGCGGCAGAGATTGTTGTATGTGTATATATATAGATATATATATGATATATGTATTCGTTGAGTTCTTGGCGACGCTAGAAGGGTTTTAGGGTTTAGGGTGTCGATGGTTAAGTGCGCTTGTGCGTGCACGGGGGGGTCTATCCAACCTGCCTTCACGCCCCCCTTACCATTCATACGCGCGCACGCGTCCGCGGACAAATCCCACCCCCGCTGGCGCTCCACCCAAACCATAACCTTTTAGGGTTTAGGGTTCTTTGAACCCTCAGGCCTTTTAGGGTTTAGGGCGTCTCGGCCGCGTGGCAGCTGATGATCACATGCGAAGATGGCACCGCCCCCTTGTCTTTAAAATTGAGGGGGTGGTGGCATCTGAGCGGTTACTGGTTTGTCGTTGTCGGTTGTTGTATATCCCACAAGACGTGTGGTGGTACATTCTATCCCACCCCTCTCCAGATAGGAGGCAAGCCGCCCAACTTTCCGCCTTTTAGGGTTTAGAGCGGATGGCCCCAGTAATCTGCCAAGGCAAGACCAGGTGGCTCCAGTAATCTGCCAAGGCCAGCCGTTTAAAGGCAATCCTGTGCTACGAGAGGGCTTTTAAAGGCAATCCTGTGCTACGAGAGGGCTGTTAAAGGCAATCCTGTGTTACGAGAGAGCCTTTAAAGGCAAACCTGTGCTACGAGAGGGCTTTGAAAGGCAATCCTATGCTACGAGAGGGCCTTTAAAGGCAATCCTGTGCTACGAGAGAGATTAAAAGGGCCTTTAAAGGCAATCCTGTGCTACGAAATACCTTGAAAGGCAATCCTATGCTACGAGAGGGCCTTTAAAGGCAATCCTGTGCTACGAGGCCCGCGCAGGGCTTGAGCCCCTAGGGTTTGGGGTATTGCCCTTCTTAGGGCTAATCAAATGTTACATTTGTAGCTGTCCTGAGGCAAAGTTCCGTAACCCCTTTGGCTCAAGTTTTCGGTTCAAGCCTATCTAATAGATAGGCAGGAGGATCAAGGAGCTCTCTTAAAGAGAAGAGGCTTCCTCTGTAATTAGCTTGAACCCCAGTCTTAACCCGTTCGCGGTTGTGGCCCTTTATTGCTCTTGTGAATCTCTTTTTGGTTTTCTCCCTTACGGTATCCCGTGATATCGTTTGGGTCTTGTTCTCTACTCTGCTTTTTTCCCTTACGGTATCCCGTGATATCGTCAGGGGCTTTTGGTTGGCTTCAATTTTTGCCAGAACAGTAGCCCGTGCTATTGTCTTTGGCTTTGTCCTCGTCATTCCTTGATGCTCGATAAAGAAGCCTGTTGTCTCATTGCACAAGCCATCTATGAGGATCTAGTTTTGTCCTTTCGTGATCAAGGATTACTTAGGAGCCATTTTGGTCCTCGCATCAATCAGTCTCACCGTGTTTTCTTTATTTGCCGTTTTCCTAGTGAACTTCGTACTCTCCAGAACCATAAGGACCTTTTTGTCATTAGTGAGGATGATTTCGAACCTATCCATACAGCTTTGGCGGGCATTCAAAACATCTCAATTGTCCTGTTTCAGGTCCAAGCACACATCCAAGAAAAAATCATCCAACTCTACCAAGATGCCAAGAAATTATCCTTTGTGTGTCTTTTCCATGAATGTTTTGTCAATGCCGTCTGTCTTGATCTTGTCACTGCGGTCGGCGCTGCGTTTCGAAGACATCTAGCCCGAGTCCATTGCGTATCTAAGTATCAAGAATTCATTTATACACCAACTGGTCACACGAAGAAAGTCACTAAGAGTATCTATTTTGCACTTTTGCACTCCACTTTCACGACGAGTAGTTTTGAGGTCATCTCGCCAAGTCTTGAGTATACGGAAACTTGGTTATGCAATAGTGCTGCCCTCACTCCAACAATACAAGAGCGCATTAAATCCATGTCAGGTGTCGTCAGGTTCCGTGTTCATCGAACAGGAATCCCGATTCAGACCACACTAGGAGTTACTGACCGAAGTTGTATCACTTTCTGTATTTCAATCTCCAAGATTCAGGAACTTGCAACTCCTCTCGAGCAAGTCTATCAGCATCTAAGAGATGAAATCAGGCACCTAGGAAAGCAAGAGTTACAAAGAATTTTGCCGCTTTTTTGGTTGAGTGGCAAAAATCGCCTGCCTAGTTTCTTTGCCCATCAGAACTTTGCTTTCCTTGACTTTGGAAAACAAGCTAAGCAACCTGATAACAAGACTCAAAGTAGGATCCAAGAAATCCTTATCTCAATGGATATCCCATATCATTTTCAAAAGAGATCTATTTTGGTCTTATATGCTTCAGGTACGCTGTTGGAGACTCACTGCCCTTCTCATATAGCACGCTTCGAAGATGCGGCCGAGATGGACAGTCTCTCCCTTCCGGTTGGCCTCGTTGACAACCTTCCGGCACTCCTGGACACGGACTTCATCCCATGTCCCCTTCGTCCTCAGTCTCTCCCACTCAGCGTCCAACGCTGCCTTTGCCTTCGGGTTTCGAGCAACCTCGTCGCGAGAGACGAGTCTCGCCACAGCAGAGAAAAGCTCAAAGGCGACTTGAAATTCGATTTGCTTGATGCGCTGGGCAACAAGCTCCCGGAGCGGAAGACGATGCGGCTCTGGTTCATTGAGCACCCCATACATCGCTTTTGGTGTGGGCACAACTTCCCAGCTGGGGCTCGAATCTTCCGCACCAGGGCTTCGGTTTGACCCGGGCTGACCACACGGAGACCGCGGCCGGCGTAGTGTCGGGCTTGTAGTCCTCAGCCTTGTCTGCGGCAGTGACTTCGAGTTCGGGTTCCTCACCCCCCTGTTCAGGCATACCCTCTGGTGCTTCTGATGGTGTGTACTCAGCAAGGTCAGCATCAGCTAGAGGAATTGGATTTGGAGCCTCAATGAGGTTGAGCTTTGGGTCATCAGGGATCGCTTCCTTTCGGTCTTGTTTGACCCTAATCCACCAGGAAGGAGTTCAATTTTCTTTGTCCTCTGGATTGTCAAACTGTTGTGTTCAACATGATAGTCTAGTGCCTCCAACTTTGCAACTAGATACTCCCCACGCCATTTGTGTCCTGGTTGCACATGGTATCCAAGGAACACACCTTCCATCGATGTGGGAGACAGCTTTCCTGCTGTATTGTCAGCGCGATTGGGATTATTCCAAAACAGGACTTTGGCACCAAACGGGATTGCCATACCCTCGAACATCTCTCCAAAGCGCAGTTCCCATGGGCTTGGAGATGAATCCAGCTGGTCACTCGTGTTTGTTGCCATGGCGAAATGCTGAATGGCGAGTGGCCAGTACTGAAGAGGCATTCCTGACTGAACAAGATTGGTGCGTGCTCCCTCTAGCATGTTTCTGACTTCCCTTTCAATGAAACTCTTGGAGGAGTCCACGTACTCAACGGAGGTTTGGTGACGATACCCTAACTCCTTGATACCAGCAATCAACTCACGAGAATTGTCAGTGTAAATGACCTCAACTGCATCATCCGGGGCAACAAAATGCTGAAGTGCAATCACTACCTCGTCAGAACTTTTGGACTGAGCTGGGTAAATACTCCGGAACTTCGTATGCAGGTCTTTCACAACTAGTGCTACTCGCTCACCACGATACCCCTCTTCGATGTTTGCGCGTACAACGACGTGGTCGGCAATCAAATGGTCACCGAATGCTTTGGTCTGGGCGCGACTTTCACCCCCTTTCTTTCGTGCCTGAGGCGCAAGCATCCTGGCTCGCTGACACACTTTGCAGAATGGGTTCTTGGGAAAGCGGTGATACTGGTGTTTTGCAGACTGTGCCTCACGCATTAAGTCTCCTACCTTTCGTGATCGCACCAGACGGCTTTCATCATCATCTGGCACTTCCTCATCAATGCCTTCGTCCTCTTTCTTGTCCGATGGGCTCGAGATCGCTCCCGGCAAAGCAAATAGCTTCTTTAGGGGTTTGTCCTTCTTGAACTTACCCTTGCCAAATACTTTGCAGTCGGAATCGAGGACTGGGACATGACCATCAACACGAAGCTGAACGATTTTCTCATCCGGACGAACCAGAATGGGAGTACCATTTGCTGGCCAAACGAAACTGTACCCTTGGTCGAGGCATTTGATGCCGACTGCACAGCAGGACATTCGTCCAACAAATATGGCGTGCAGGGTTCAAGTAGCTGCTTCATTCGCGCGTCAGCTACCTCACTAGCCTCGGTCGATCCGTTCGCTGTGATAAGACTGATGGTGTGAGGGGCCCTTCGCGGGTTCTCTGCACCAGCAGCATCCATAACCTTCCTACTAAGGAGGTCCTGCTCGCTTCCGGAATCAACAAGCCAGGAGAACCTACCCTCCCTTGGCGCCGGACTTGCAACAATGGTTGGAATTGTCGTAGGACATGACTTCAATTTGATCAAGCTTCGACAGGCACGGCGCGTGAGTGACGATTCGGTGCACATGAATTTGCATGACGGCATGCTTGGACACTCGAAGTTCCGAACGACTTCAGCCAACTGCCTAGCTTTTACTTTGGCCATGTTGGTTGTCTTCGGGTCACTCTTGGGCACACGATCGCTCGTGGCGTAGTGCAAATTGTACTTGCGTGGACGCTTGACCATTTTGCAGTGCTCCCCGCGTGTGGGGATCTTGTGAATCTCTGGCTTCATGACAAAGGTTACCCTTTTGGTAACAGACTTGGACCTGCGTCGTGCTGGCGGGAGACAGGGCTTCTTGAAACATGACTGACCTGGGATACCGGTTGCCAAACAAGCGAATCGGTTACTCAGGCAAATGGCAGCTTTCTTTGGATCACCCTTAGCTTTTGGCTTTGGGGACTCCTTTCTTGGCTTCGTTTTCGGAGCCGGTGCTGCCCTTTCTCCATGCTTGAAAAAGCATTTGTCACCCCTCCTACAAGTACCTTGTTGATCGTACCTGCACGGGGTCCTCGCCATTTCCTCCTTTGTCATGCGTTTCTTCTCCTTGTCTTCGCTCTTGTCCCTCGACTCCTTTCGTTCCCGTGATGGCTGACGTTTCCTAGAAGGATCGCGCTTGGGCTTTTCGTGCTTGAACTTGCCATCCTTTCCCTTTGCACACTTTCCCTCCAAGAAAGCCCAACAGATTCCCTTTTCCGGAGATGTCGGTCGTCCGCGCGACGGAGAACGCTTTCGCCGAGGATCAACTGTTGGAGCGGCATTCTTCTCGCTTCGATCACCTGGCTTGAGCCGGTTTCGCTCAGCGATGCGTGATCGGTTCTCACGAAGGCGCTCTCGATCGATCAGATCCTTGATGCTTTGCAGTAAGAACTTGTATGACCGATGATGTTCACCTTCCTTGGCACGATCAAACAGATCAATGTCGTATCTCAAAATCGAGCTGGTTCGGATCTGCCTCAAAAGGATACCCCGAAGCACGTTTTCGTGTGGAGGTTCGGGCATACCAGCGACGGTAGCGTCCCAGCGGTTGATGAAGCGCTTCAAATCCGCTACGGTGCCTACCTTCACCACATTGAGAAGATCTTCAACCCTGTAAAGGCTTCCAGCTTCCTCTGATGTCTTGAAATAGTCGTCAAACATGAGTAGAATCATCCTACCTCGAACCTGGATGCCTAGCTTTGCCTTCTCTTCCTTGTAGTTGATGATACGGTTAGCTAGGTCACCCTTTGCACTCCTGGTCAAGGCAGCTGCCAACTTGGTGTCCAACGTAGTGAACTTGCCCGGGTTAGACAACCGCTCTTCCAGAACATTTCTTTCATCAATGGTATTGTATACCTCCATCAACCAGTCCCATGCTGCATCTGGTTTGTCTGAACATGACTTGATCTCATCCCTCACATGGTGTTTCCATTGCCGGTAGGTTTCAGGGGTTGGCATGTCGTTCAACTTGATACGATCTGCTTCCTTAACCTTAGGCTTCTCAATTCAATCACCTGCTCGGAGGTGATAGCACCTGACGACGCTGGCTTGTGGGGTATACGAACCGAAGGTGCAGGGCTGTGGAACAAATGAGTTTGCGTCTTGCCGCCGTCTTCTGCGGTACCTCCGTGAACAGGAAGCACTGGCTTGATCGGAGCCGCTGCTGCTTTTGGCAGGGCATCACCGGCGACGGTGGCTGGTTGCGCTTTGGATCCAAACAATCCGCTCAAACGCGCACTAGCCTCTGCTGCGATGGTCTCTAAGGTACCTTTCTTTTCTTGCTCGCCTTGCCTAGGCGTTGAGATTGGCGTAGCAATGACACTCGTTGGAACATACTCTGGCTCGTCAGCTACTTTGTGATCAGCCCTCTGAGATGCGTGAAAGTCGTCGATGATTTGTTGTAGGCTATAGTTTTCATTCTCTGCCTCTCTCAAATCACGCTGGAGTTTGTACTCTCTTTCATCGAACTCTGCACGGAGCTTCACAACACCTTGTTCAGCGCTTTCCGTAATGGCGCTCACGGTTTGCTGGCATTGATGTGTGAGTTGTGTTCGGAGAGCTTCCATTTCTGCTTTCTTTGCCTCAGCTTCCAATGCTCTATCGTTCTCTAGCTTGAAAATTCGTGCTTTGGCAGCGCCAAGCTCTGCTTGCAGCTTGTCATAGCTAGACTGGGCTTGCTGTTTCACTGACCTAACCTCCTCATGGTGTTTGCCTTCTACTTCGATGATCGCCTGATGGAATTTGGCTTTTACCGTTTCCATCCATTGCGCAAATACTTCTTTGTGCCTTCGTTCGGCCTCAGCAATGATGGCGTCTTCATTACCATTGTACACTTGCTGGATGTTCTGCTGAACGAATTGGAAGTATGCCGTTACCGGAGCTGAACCCATGGGATCATCTAGATCTACATTGGGCGCAGTTGCGATACTGGCCGGCATAGCGACCGATGATGTTGCATTACCAGGGAGCGCGAGAGTATCCATGGCTGTGGTTAGAGCACTACGGCTGATAACCTATAGAAACAGCCGTTAAGCTACGGTACCTTTTGGGCCGCGAGCTGCATGGTCAAGTCAATGGCATCCTATACATATATGCATGGTAGAAATGTACATATTACATGGAGTGAAAATACAATCTGGACTATTCATTTAGATATTTTAAAATCCCTATTTTCTTCCATAATCTTAAAAACTATGACGCACACTTAATCATTGCAAAAGCAAATGAACTAAACATAGAACTGAACCA
>JBAHVQ010214948.1:0-11661 GCA_036872915.1 Nanipora kamurai
CGCGGCAAACATTAATGGAATTCTTGTCGAGATTCGTGTACCAGCTTTCGAGAAAGGATCGTTCAAAATAGTTCGTTTTAAAGCCTAGACAAGTTGCGCCTCCCCAATCTATCCTGTGTTTAGTTTCCATGTGATGAACAACAATGTTGTTTGTTTTGTCACCGAAGGCTGTGCAGCGTTTGTGCTCATTCATTCTGGTGTTCAAACTTCGACCGGTTTCTCCAATGTAGGTGACTGGGCATTCTGCATATCTTACCCTGTAGATGGCTCCTTTTGTGCATTTAGGTGGTGTCGGATCTTTTATATGTGTTAAAACACTACGTAAAGTAATTGCTGGTTTGTGTGCCACGTGGACGTTGTATGGTCGTAGGATTCGTGCCAGAGTTTCCGATGTGCCTTCGATGTACGGGATAGAGAAAACAGTTGTGTCTTCTTTTTCTTCTGTGGTAGTTAGGTTAGCTGTTTGTGGTTGTTGATTTATTAAGTTTGAAAAAATGTTTCTTTGTGGTTATCCCTCCTGAAAACTTTTTGCAAATGGTCAAGCTCTCTGTGAAGGGCATGTGTTGAACTGCGCACAACCCGTGCTCTTTTCAGTAAGGTTGTTACAGTAGTAGATTTATGCGTGGTTGGGTGGTAGGAGGATTGGTCCAGAAGACGGTCAGTGTTGGTTGGCTTTCTGTAGACGTCAGTTTGGAGTTTGTTGTCGTTTCTGATTACAGCGCAATCCAGAAAGGGGAGTTTTCCGTCTCTTTCACTTTCAAAGGTAAGTTGTATGCTGGAATCTTGTTTGTTGAGGTGGTCAAGAAATTTCTTCCTCTGGTCTTCTGCTACACTTGTTAAAGTGTGGTCCACGTAACGGCACCAAAAAGGTGGTGGGTCTAGGTAAGTTGACAACGCTTGTTCTTCTGTTTGTTGCTACTACTATTCCTGATACAAGGGAATCCATAGCTGTGCCGTTGAGTTGTTGATAAAAATTACTGTTGTATTGGGAAAATGTGGATTTTAGGCATAGAAGATCAATAATTTCTTCTTTTGGAATGGGAAGTGGATCGCCATATTTGGTCAACGCATCATTAGTGTATTCTATCGCCAGTTAGAGAGGAATGCTTGTAAATAAAGATTTTACGTCAAAAGATATCAGCTCGGGGTTTTCTTTCATGCTTTCGTCTTTGATTTTGTTGATAAAATCTTCAGTATTGTGTATGCGGCGCTTTGAGTTACATGTCAAAGGCTTAAGGATGTTTGCGAGGATATTTGTTTGTTAAGGATATTACGATTACCGTTTGCAATGTTGACGTGAACAAACTTTCAGTTCACCACTCTCTTAAGACGACCCGAGTGTACGGGCCGAAAGCTCAGAACTAACTAAAACATGGTGTAAACCTACAAAATGTAATAGTACCAAATAAAATCTTCTACCATGCAAAGCCTCAAACAACACAAATATGTATCAATTCACGTGTGCACGAAGCATGCGATTGAACCCAAAAATATGCAAGGAAATGATAATCGACACCTTACAATATCGTATTCCAATTCAAGCTCCTTTGGTTATTGGTAATTGCCCTGTTAAATTACAACTTTTAAACTCCTTGTTGTTAACCTGAGTAATGATTTAACGTGTTCCAACCGTTGCGAGATTATAATTAAGAAAGCTTTTAAACGACTCTATATCCTGCGGCAATTGCGGAGAGCTGGCTACCATTCAACTGAGTTAATAACAACCTATTGTAGCCTAATACGACCTGTTCATGAATAGGCTGTTCCAGTTTGGGCTGACATACCTGCTTACCTAAGTGATAACATCGAGTTCGTTCGAAAGCGCGCTATGAGGATTATTTACCCAAATTTGCACTATGTGGCAATTGCGTATGCCAAGCTGGAGTTACCATCTGATAGAAGAGACAATACCTGTAAACGATTTTAAAACAAAATCAGACAAGAGGACCATTAAAACCCTTGCTCGCAGCTAACCATCATACCACGAATCACGGCTATTGCCTTAGGTCTGGTAGTACGTCTGAACACTTAAATATTACAAAGTCTTCAAGACTGGCGAATTTTATTACGTATAAATATGCTGTAGATACTTAAATTTTAAGATAATGTATTTTAACCTATTTAAATAGTTTGTATATTCATATTTTATACTTTGTATATATAGTTATGCAAAATTCCCGTAATTTAGTTACACCGCCATGGATATTTTAATCATCTTGTGATCTTCGCAACAGCTGAACCCATCCAAAACTCTGTTAGTGACTCTATCCCTAAACTGTGCTATTGCATGAAGTGTCGATTGAATGTTTTGATAATTAACAAGCAGAAACGAGTCTGATTTCACATTGATCAGAATTATTGTTTAAAAGCTAATTAAAGGTTACGATATCTACGACAGACTAATAATACCGGCTTCTCTCAAATTAAAACGTTACTTATACTAAACTGACGAAAATTACGTCATTTGCCAAACGTGCGTTCATGTCCATGTTCTGCCACAGAAGGTTCTGTACTGCAGTGGTAGCCTGAGTGGAAGCCTATCAGGCGTCTTGTTCGACATAAGTAAGGCTACTTGGGGTCAAAGAGCTCGTGGTTTGCAGGAATGACCAGGCTTTTATGTGGTATGAAAAAAGATTTTCTATGGGTTTGCCACAGGGATTTAATATCTTTTTAAATACATTTTAATTCCATTTTAGGTTCACATAAGCTCATTTGCTTTACTGTTCTCCGAAATTGTACAGTATTCCCAAAATAGAGTCACGACTGTAGCAGATCTTCAGACCAAGTAAGATTTGATTTCTGTTCTGAATTACAATAGCCTCAGCGCTTGACCCTAATAGTTTATGCCCTAGTTTAGCCCTATAAAAAAGTTACAGTTAAGTTCGTGTGCTACTAATGTCAGGAAATCTTTATGCTCGTTTACTATGTAATCTAATCTTTTACGTTTTGGCGTGTGATTTATCAATCTCGTGTTAGTGGCAAACTGCGCATTCTATCTTAACAATGGTATAATAATGGCTGTTAGATGACCTTTAACAAGCCCTTCTGTCCACTCTCTGACAAAAGACCTTTGCTCGAAACGTCTTAAATTTTCTGCTATTAGTTTCAATAGTTGCTCAGCCCCTTGGCTCTAAATCTTATTTGCTCATCTTTATGGGCTTGCATTAAGCATGATCGATGTCAGCATCAAAGAAATTATCAGAATCTCCTTGTTTTGAAAATCAGATCGTTTTTGAGCGCATGAAAAGGCCTTGAATTCGACAAATCAAATCGCTGAAACAGGCACCAGCTGCTGTGGTTGACTCATGTTTTACGCCTCTAAATTCGTAATGTTTTAGTCCATATACCAGTAATGATTCGTATAGAGCTATATTTATTGAATGTGCCAGTCGGACAACGGTAATGCAGGATTACCGTAGGTTTACTTTGGCCTTATCCTATGGCAGGTTTGAATTCTGAACTCATTCCTGGTATTTTGGACAGCCTGATAGCCTGACAACGACTTTAAACGTTACTTATTGTTATTATTTCGATTGTAACATTCATTTGTCAGAAAACAGTTCTGGATTATTTGTGGATGATTTGCAACTTAGCTCGCCATCTGAGTCTTGGTAGCTCTAAGGTTAGAGCGTCTCTCCAGTCATCAGAATGTTGCGGGTTCGATTCCCGTCTAGGGCTCAGAAATCGTTTTTCCGAGATCATGAGCTTAACGAACATTCGTTGGTCGTCATCTATCAGGCGTTGAGTTATTTTAAAGATATTCGCATCAGGAGTGTAAAAATAGAGGATGCCGCGTTGGCACTTTATAAAACAGCATAGAAACTTAAAAGGCTGGTAGACTGCCGAACAGGATGGCAACTAGACTAGTTTTTATGTTGAAAGGAGTCATGTGACAGGAACTAACCAACGAAGTAGGAGAAATAAAAACAAAGAAATTAACGACCTACCAACGACAAGAAAGTCACTTGCTATTGATGGCTCCAGAAACTGCGGAAAGACTGGGCTCTACATAACCAACGTACGCTATGATTTTTAAGCCTTCAACTAATCACAACTCGTAAAAGCTACCCAGAGCCCAATCTTTTAGGGGTTTATGTAGTGGTCAATTGTTAACGATGATCAGTCAATCAGTAATGGAAGAAACCGCTAGAGACCCCGGGAGAATAGAAGTTTATATTCGCTAAACGTGAAGACAAAAATTTCACTTTACGTTTCCCTCCGATGAAGGACCTTCGCTGGAAACGTCAGTTTCTCGTTAATGTTTTTTTTCAGTCAACAAACGTTTAACCGTTTCTGGTTGAGAAGAAACAGCCTACGCAGCATTCCGTTTAAATATTCGAGCAAATATTTGGCATTTACACTCGGTATCATGAAATGGGGTCTATCTTTAGTGACAAGAACTCTGAACTTTGTTAGTGTCAGATATCTATGACTGGCAAATTCGAACTGGACAAAGCCCATGACCAACTGCTCGTTCCCTTGATTGCCTACATAAGTTTAAAGTAAATGGTATTAACCTGGGAGTACGTACATACATTACATACATACAGTACATTCAATTTTATTTAAATACGCTAACCTCACTCAACTATTAACAATAATTGATTTTCAGGAGGGGCGTATGACTATCTAAATACAATTTAAAACTTAAATACAACCTAACAATTACCATACAATGTAACACATAACAAAAATGAATATAATTACATAATAAAGTTCTGAAATTAAGTAGTCGGTACGAGTAACTTGTAAGCACGCCGTTCAGCGTGAATATGACAATTGAATGTTGGTGATGTTACGTTTAAACTGGTAGAACGAGGTCACCCTTTCTGCCTTAGGGCGAAGATTATTCCACAGCATTGCACCACTATACTTAAAGGTTCGGTTGAGAAAATTAGTGTTTGGCTTTGGAAGTGCTAGATCAGTATCAGTGTTATAGAGATTGTAGCTTCTGTTAAGATCTGTAAGCCTCATGAAGCTATCTCTCAGAGACGGTGCGGATTGCTCATTCAATAGGACACCTTCACCCTGGCACTGCAAACTTGCTAGCACTTCTACTAAAGTTTTGTCATATCCTGCTTCTATTATGACTCTTACGGCCCGATTTTGGAGCACTTGCAGTTTATCTTATTCATCTTTACCGTATTCATCCCACAAAGGAGAACAGTAGTCAAAATAAGGCTTAATTAATGATTTATACAGTACCAGAAGGGAGCACAATGGGGCGAAAGGTTTAATTCTCCTCAAGGCACCTATAGCAGAACATATCTTTTTACATAAATTTTCAATATATATGTCAAAAGCCGACTTGTTATCAAGGTCCACTCCCAAACATTTATGGGAGACAACCGACTCAATGATCCTATTATCCATGATAATACTATCAATTAAGTCACTGCCTTTAGTATTCAAATTGTGTGCAGATCCTATAACCATAAACTTCGTTTTCGAGGAATGAGACTGGAGTTTATTGACAGTTTACCAGTCCATTACATTTTCTAAATCAGAGTTTAATCTACCAGCAAGCTCAATAGTATCATGAGCAGAGGCATAAATTTGAGTATCGTCAGCATATAGACAAGGAACTGTTGACTTGAGACAATTTGGTAGATCGTTAATATGGAAATAAACAAAATATAAAGGGCCAAGTGTTAACTCTTGGGGGGCCCCTCATATTATTTGTTTTTTGTAGAGAGAAAACCATTTACGAAACATTGCTGATGTCGAGCAGTAAGATACGAGTGAAACCAGTTAAGTTTTGTCGGTTTTAAGAGAGATTCTTGCCATAAATTAGCCATGATCCCCGACAAACGCTCGTCCAATTCTGTTGGAAAATCATTCTTAATCTTTAGGTAATTATGACAAAGTTAAACTCTTAGGATTTTTTGAAATTGAAGTGAATCGGTGCGTGTCCTCTTGACCAGGCGTTATATGATAGAAAGTACCTCAAAGTACCTCTGATTTACTCTTCCCAAACATTGCTGATGTCGAGCAGTAAGATACGACTGAAACCAGTTAAGTTCTACCTCAGATACTCCATAAAATTTCAGCTTCTCAAGTAGAATATTTTGATCAATGGAATCAAACTCTTCACGAATATCAAGAGAAACAACTCCTGTCAATTTACCTTTATCCATATTATTGAACCAGGCGTCGCACATTTGGATTAAAGCTGACAAAGTGGAGTAACCGGGACGGAAACCAGATTGAAATTTAAATATAAGAGAGTTTTCATTTAGGTGTTGATAAAGTTGTTGAAAAATCTCTTTTACAAATACCTTACTTATTATTGGTAAGATAGAAATTTCCCTGTAGTTTCCCAGACTGCGACGGTTTCCTTTGTAAATGGGATTAACTCGTGCATTTTTCCAATCATCTACAAACACCCCAGTTGAAAGTGACGGATGAAAAATAGAAGTCAACGAAGGAGCTATGATGTCAGGAGCGATTTTTAACATTTTTACAGGAATTTTATCGAGACCTGTACTTTTCGATGTCTCTAAACATTTGAGGGTTAGTACTACGTTTTCCACTGGAATATTCGCAACAGGAAAGGCCGGAAAGGACCGGATATTTAAATTACTTTTTTTCATATAATTGCCGACCTTGTTGCTTGACTGTTTTGTTGATTCAGCAGCTAACCTTAGCCCGATATTAGCAAAGAAATCATTGAATGCTTCACATACCTTTTCATCTTAGGCAATAATATTATCACCTACCTCTGTTCCACCCACATGACTTGGTTTATTGGCCTTACCAGAGAGCGAATTGATTAATTTCCAAGTGGTTTTCAGATCAGTTTTCTCACACTACCCAATTTTTTAGTACTGTTCAGAGTTTTAGAACATCAGCCAGAGATTGAGCAGGCGGGAATCTCAATTTCAATACGAATATTAAAGCCCAGCATATAATGCGAACATCTTCAGAGATAATAATTAAGGTTACCGAAGCTACAGTGTATATTTACATGTGTCATGAATTAGGCAATCAGATAAAATTATACCAATAAACGGAAGGACAAAGAGGTGAGAATAAAGACGAGAGAAACTTAAAATAACAGAGACAGAAAATAAATAAATAAATGATTAAATTTAAAAAAAATTATGAAAATAGAAAAAGTGGTGTGGAACTGATATTGGCATTTAAAGAAAGTTTCAGTTTATTAATGAAAAGGCTTTCACGAATCAGAAGTTCATACTCGAAAGAGCTAGAGGAAAGAATTTTAAAATCATCAAAAGAAGCGTGTTTCCTGAAGCTGAGAGAGGATACTGCAAGGAGAAGAACTGGAGCGTTTCTTTCCGGTTAAGGGAGAAATTCCTAAGTGCTCAGAAACACGTGTATTCAAATGTCGACAAGTTTCGCGGACATACGAAGCTCCGCAGCTTCAGCAAGAAAAATAATATACAACGTGTGACTTCAAACGTAAGGGAATTTTATCTTTAAAACGAAAAAAATGGAAGAAACGGGTGGAAGGACGTGTGATAAACCTAACATTAATATGGGTGTAGGTAGAATTAAAAAGCTTTCTTAACTGCGTACGAATTTGATCAAAATGTTGTCCGGTAAATGGCAGGGAAAAGTATATGATACCTTTGGCAACAGTGGGTACTTTAGGCGGCCTTGAGAAAACGTTGTCAAGAAAGGAAGAAATACAAGCATCAAGTAGTTTCACAAGATATCCGGTATCCACAAAAGTTTAACTTTTTCTGCGGAATGGAGAATTAAAGACCTTTCACTAAGACACTTTTTTTTCTTGTTCGAGAGAGTCTTTTTGGAGTAGTTAACAATAAGGTCATCAGCTTTGATGTTAGACTTGGTGGTGGAACCTTTATTTAACCAGAAAAGTTTCTTTTCTTGAACAGCTGAAAGTCATGGTAGATAAAAATTGTTCTCACGGTCAACCACTGATTTCAAATGCAGGAGATCCATAGGGGAATCCAGGTTAGCCAAGGAAGAGTAAGAAGAAGTAGACTCATCGTTAAGTAAACGAATGCGAAAGTTTTTAATCCTAATCTCTTCATCCAGTAGCTCTTTCCGACACTGATGATAAGCTTGTGAGTAGCGGAGATCACGATTCGCAACTTTGAATTCTAAAAACCGAGGAATAACGCCGTGACTCTTGATATGATAGTGGTCATTGCCGACAAATGCCAAGACGTTATTGAAGAGAAATTAAATCATGATCTTTTAAAACTTGCAAATTGGTTAGATAGAAACAGTCTTGTCATAAACCTTAAACACGGGAAAACTGAATTTATCTTATTTGGTACGTCGAAGAAATTATCTAAAGCTCGCAAATCAAACATCATATTCAGAAGTGTGCCTGTGAATGAAGTGAGTCATATGAATACCTTGGAGTGAATATGGACAAGTCTTCAAAATACATTGATCACAAAGATAAAATGTACAAGAAAGCAATGAAACTGGTAAAGTTACTGTCACGTATTCGTTGTCATATTAGTCCTCAAATTGCGCAGTCCATCTATAAGACCATGATTGAGCCTGTTTTATTTTATTGCAGTGGTGCCCTCCTTGGGGATTCTTATGGCTCATTAACGAAATTCCACAAAGTCCAGGACCGAGTCTTCAGGATTGTCTATGGGAACAACGCACAAAACAACTGGGAGAAGATTCAAAATATGAGAAATAGATTATGCGTGATGGAAGTGTTTAAGATTTTAAAAAATCTGTCCCCTGAATGTTATGAAGGTTACTTTAGGAAATTTGCACATGGTAAGGGAACTCGTGGGGAACTGAATAAACTTTTATTACCGAAAGTAAAAACTGAAGCTGACCGTAAAACTTTTCAGTTCCAAGGAGCCTTAGAATATAATAAACTCCCAAATACTATTACAGTGGAAAAATCAATTTTAAGATTTAAGGAAAAATGCAAGAAATTCTTTTATACTTTAATTACGTAATTTTTAATTCTCCTTATAACATCCATAATTATCTTGTCTTCTCTTGTAAATAACTTAATTCTCTCCATTTTAATGTTTTTATAATAGGTTTAATGTACACAGGTCCTTGATTGATGCAGCGCTGTTCTTAATAACTAGCTGACCAAGTTAACCTGTCAAAATATTATTATTATTATTATTATTATTATTATTATTATTATTATTATCATTATCATTATTATTATTATTATTATTTCATTTTGTTAAAAATGTCAAGTCCAGTTTGGCCTTTCGCAACTTGCGCTCCACGCGTTGGTATTTCCGAAAGGCAGCAAGCGCTCCATTTGTCCTTCTCTTTATCGGTATAATTTTATCTGATTGGTTAATTCATGACACATGTAAATGTACACTGTAGCTTTGGTAACCTTAATTATTACCTCTGAAGATGTTGTGATGTATACAACGAAACGTAAGGTTCTATTAAACTCTTCATATCATGCCTTTGTTTCGCATTCTATGCTGGGCTTTAATATTCGTATTGAAATTGTTCATAGTCTGTGAAAGTTAATCTTTCAGATATAGTGTAGTCTTGAGAAAGAGTGTTGGTGAAACTGTGATATACGCTAATTTCGGAAACGAATTGACTTTAAAAAACCTCCTTTAACCCTGTCAACAAATTTGGCAAAAATATTTTAAAAGAGTAAAATAATCCAAAAGTTAGGTGTTGAAATACGTGAAATAACGGTTCCTTGCAAAACAGATACCTAAAAACTACCGTTTTCAAATATGCTGTTAATTAAATTAAAAAACAAATTAATCATACTTACTGGGTAATATTTTCCCACATGTTCTGGTTTGTTTTACGAAATCTTATTGTTATTTTCCACAGGCTTTCTGATCTAGGTAAGAATGTTGGATCAAGAATGCTGGATTTACTTGTGCTCCGTGAAAAAGGATACAAAAGAGAAACTCGTATTATAAATATTCTTTTGTTTATTAAAACAACAGTGTGGAAAGTAAGTATCCTTCATGGCTAAAACTGTAATTTTGTAAACCCGGGAAACTTATCTCAGTTAATTAAAGGAATAATGGCCATTCACACTTGGTAACATGAAATGATACTGAACTTGGTGAAGGAAATTTCCGAGTTTCAGGATGATGTATTTTAAGACCCAACTTTGACCAGCTGCAAAGAATTACAGCTGTAGGTTACAATGTAAAGTGTACACGCCCAATATTCCTTGAACATACCCTTCATTTTCACTGGTATCACCACCTACATATGTACAAAATTCGCGACCACACACTCGACAACGGCCTTCGTACAGTAGTTCAGTTGGCAGAGCACTGCACTAGATTCACAGTGTCGCGGGTTGCACACACAGCCGGAGGTCCTAGAGTTGCAATATTTTGCAATTGGTCTTGGTTGGGTCTTAAAATACATCATTCTGACACTCGAAAATTTCCTTCACCAAATTCAATACCATCTCACTGTCAATCCTTAACTATTAATGTAATCGTAATTCCACTTGAAGACCTTTTCCCTGCAACAATTTAAATAAAATTCCAAACAATGATATAAAAGTAGAGTGCTCCGTCGGCAGTATTGAACAACTTGAAGAAAACAAAATGTTTAGAAAACTGCTGGAACTTAGGTCTAGAAAAACTGACGTTTCGAGCGAGGACCATAAGTTGGAGGAACGTAAAAAAGAATGTCAGAATGATATATTGTACGTTTGACTCCGACGAAGGGCGTTCACTCGAAACGTCAGTTTTTCTAGACCCATGTTCCGGCAGTTTCCCAACACTTTTGGTTTTCCAAATAAAATTCCGCCGTTTTAACCTCTAGATATAATGACTGTGATATTTCTATCTGTAGAATTAATAGTTGATATGGTGTGCAGGTCCGTGCACACTCTGTGATTTTCGTATCAGTTTTCTTTATTGGGTTATCCCACATGGCTGAATTTCTGATTACGATTGGCTTGAGAATGTTAAAACACTATCTCAAAACTTTTACGAATAAATTGCACAACTGAGGTAAACTTTAATTCCCATTGTTACGAGACGATTGTCCTATACAGTCGTTCCTTTCGGTGACCACGGTTGAGTGTAAGATTGGGCAAACTCCAGTTTTTTAGCTCCAGCTCATGTTCCGGCAAACTGAAAGTATAAACTTCGTCTCCGACAGATATAATGTCATTATAGCAAAAATTGTTTTAAATAATGTGACTATTCCCCAAAACGTACTTTCCGCAATCCTAGTTTATACTACGACAGCTATGTACAGTAATAACATTGAAAAAGTAGCGCGGTGTTTATTGAATTTTATTCAGTCGTTTACCAAACCTTTCGCCGTTCTAGATTTCAAAAACCCATGTGACGTAGAACAGATGAACAATTGAGCCGCTCAAAAATTGTCTTAAAGAGATCTATGATGAAAATACCTTTATAATTTTTATTTCACTTACCATATTATGAAAACTACACAAACCGATCTGAGCACTAACAGTTTTATTGACTGAACAGAATAGCCGGAGCTACTGCCGGAGTACTGAAATAAAGACGTCCTCAGACCTACGACGCACTTTGCATTGACACCAATGACTCACCAGATATTTCAGGACGAATGTGATCATTAGTGAGCGAGTGGAGAGCAGAATTACGTCCTTGTGACAAAATTGTATATGGTAAATAGTCTTTTTTCGCAACCAGGTGAAGTATTAGTCATATTCAAAGTGCTACTCTGGTTTCGTGGCCA
>JBAHVQ010214959.1:0-11660 GCA_036872915.1 Nanipora kamurai
AGTCTCCATCGGGTTCAGCTAGTTCATCTTGAACAATGGTCCTTAGTTCTTTGTATACTTCAGGGAGCATTTTGTCTGCAAAGTATCGCCGGCTGGGAACCATGTAGTGAGGCTGAAGATGTGCCATTAAATCTACGAATCCATCATCTTCTACCATGGAAAATGGTTGATTGTCCGAAGCCATCATCTTTAATATTTTCTTATGGATGGCTCTTGACCGGCTATCGTTAATGTCCCATAGTTTCTTAGACGTCAGGCTATCTTGTAATGAAAGCTGCTTTTTCATAGCAACTAACTTCTTTTCCTTTGGCTGATTGGATGACATAGCGGGTGACACCAATTCCGATTCTTTTTTCCCTTGTGGTACTCTTCTTGGTGGTGTGTCTTCATGTGGGTATGAAGAGGGGATGTGCTAAAACTTTTTTGTCCTTTTCCATCACGGCCTCTCCTGATCTTCTTCTTACATATTAAGCATTGTGCTACAGTGTCACTTTTGTCGTCAACATGAAACCATGCCCAAACAAATGATTGAGTTGCCATAGTGCATTAATTAGTGTAACTTTTGACAAATCTGAATAACTGTTTTTACTAAAACAAAATGGAAATAACAAGTAAAGTTGCAGAATTTGCGGAAAAGGACATATTTCGCACAAACTGTTAGTGAACTAATATAAATGGCAAACGAACAAAACGGCCGCCCAACAAAACTTTTTGAATCTAACAATTTGCTGTCACACAATACTGACTGTTAAACGCTGTTTTACCCAGAAAGAAGCTAAAGAGCAGTGCTAGTGGTTATAGTTGAAGGTCAAAATCGCATCCTTGTAAACTGCAGAAATACGGCCTATGTTGCGACGGTTGCGTGACAAAACCGCTAGCTGTCAACAACAAATCTCCATGCTTTTCGCAAAAATTTTACGTTTGATTTTTGAACTCAAATATCTCTTAAGGTTTTAATGCTTACAAAATTTCTGTTTTCACCTTTAAAAGTTCACCAAGAAAGGGATAAACCATCTAAAAATCTCAACTTGGCTACTTTAAAAAAACACTTATCAAATAACATAAAAACACTTAAATACAATCAAAATTCTAAATTGACATTAAATACGTAATTATAAATGAAAAAGCTTCCTTACCCTTAGAAACTTCACGATACTTTTGTTGGTTTTGAAAAAAAACTCTTCAAAAAACCATGAAAAAACAAACATAAGACCGCCCATTTTGGAAACTAGATTACCCCAATTTATCCCCAGTTGTCACAGTTTATGGTTTATCTCAAATCCGGCAAATCCGGCCGGAATTTTTGTGCGAATCCGGTAAATCCGGTTCCGGCCGGATTTGAAAATTCCAAATCCGGTGCACCCCTAAAAGAAATCTACATGTATCTGATGCAAAAACAGCAAGAGCGAGATAAAAGTTAATACTATCAATCAATCACTTTACTAAATGAAAGGAAGAAACTGTTTTGTTCGTTGCTGAGTATTACCTTATTGAGGAAATACTTACTTGTTGTATATGGTCCATGATTTAACTACCACTAAGGTGAACTGACACTCACGTTGTGAAGCGAGGGTTATACGTTGATGTACCTGTCTCCTGAACAAAAAGACTGAATAATATTAAATCAATTTCGTAATTGTTTAAGAGTGCCGCAGCACTAACGTCAAAGAGCCTTGGGTCGCCGATTCTTGACCTAGATACATCGGTTCAAATTTGGTATTGCAGAGGATTTGGCACAACGTTCCCTATTATAACTTTCAAAATAGTACTTCCATTTCTATATAAGCTGTGTAACACTCAT
Source organism: Nanipora kamurai (assembly GCA_036872915.1). Lineage (NCBI taxonomy): Eukaryota > Metazoa > Cnidaria > Anthozoa > Scleralcyonacea > Helioporidae > Nanipora > Nanipora kamurai. The sequence continues at coordinate 1,802 of JBAHVQ010214959.1, forward strand.
AGATACCCATAACTCTTTAAGAATGTTTCCGGCTATGTTGTATTACCATGATGACGATATTGTTTCATATTGTTAGCAGACAATATTGCTCGAACAAGATTAAGGAACTGTCGACTAGTGGACGTTCGTCAAGTTCGTTCTCTCAGAAAAACGATTTCTGAGCCCTAGACAGGGGAATTGAACCCGCAACCTTCTGATGACCGGTGAGACGCTCTAACCATTGAGCTATCACGACTCAGATGGTGAACTATGGTGCAGGTTTGTCATATGTGCTGCCTAAGCGGAAGTCACATATGACAATAATGATGGAAATATACTTAATGTTGAACACGAAGTTGGTTCATGTGGGAGCTTGCTAAATATCAGACGACTAGTAGACGTTCGTCCGCTGGACGTCTGATATTTAGACGACTAGTCTAGACTAGGTATCAGACGACTAGTGGACGTTTGTCCACTGGTCGTCTGATATTTGCCAAGCTCCCACATGAACCAAGTTCGTGTTCAACATTAAGTATATTGAGCCACTGTGTTAACAAAGCGAGCTCGATATTTCTATCAATGCATTTTTTCTTTGTTGCTACAATACTAAACAACCGCTGCTGGTCCATCATTGTTATCCGTCCAAGATAAGAACGTTGTTTTACAGTTTTGTTTTGAAAACAACGCCATAACCGCTTAATATATTTTATCATAGTTGTTTCTCAATAAGATAATTTACTGATTTACTTTACTAAACTTATCTTTTGAGCAGCTTAATCTTGACATAAATTGTTAACGAGAGAGGGAAAATGCTTTATTAACTAAGGGTATCATGTAATTCTTTTAAAACTATGGTTTGTCTCAAATCGTCTGCTACCTATACAATGCTCAACTTGCCTATTGTCTTGAACTCTTCCGAAGAAACTGACTTTCTTGTGTTGTACATTTAATGCCTGAAAGTTGGACATCATGATCTTTGCACATTATTTGTGTAGTGTTTGTTATCCATTGTATACGCTTGTATATGTTGTCTGAAATAAAAGTAGAGTTCTGCGTCGGCAGTATTGAACGGCTTTTAGATAATCAAAAGGTTTGGGAAACTGCCGAAAATTAAGAATGGTTAAACTGACGTTTCGAGCGAAGGCCCTTCGTCGGAGTGAAACGTCACCCCTTCGCTTGAAACGTCAGTTTAACCATTCTAACCGTCAGTTTAACCATTTAACCAAGTTCTGGCAGTTTCCCAAACCTTTTGATTATCTATGTTCTCTGAAGCCTTGTTCGCATATAATCTTAACGATCGTCTGACCAAAGCACGATGCAAGATTTTTCGGTCACACGATTGTGGTACGATTATGGGAACATAGCAGTCATGAAGATCATAGTGATTGTGGCAGTCATGGGACCTGAGTCGTGAAAGTAGACTCGTGGGCCGGGTTGTTCCAAACAGCGATTAGCTTACACCAGGATTAGTGAAAACTTTGCGGGTGAAATACATGCTAATGTAGGAAAGAATGTTTAAAGTTTTTTGTTCATATATCATATAAGTATAGAAAGATTTTATCCCAGAAAGTTTTAACTAAAGTTATCAAACAGAACATGTCTAATAAAGGAGCCGATTAAATTTTAGCCCAGGATTAGCGGTAATCGCCGTTCGAATAACCGGGCCCTGGTCTACTTTCATGACTGCTACGATCAGGACAAGACAGCCACAGGACTATCGAGCGACTGTATTTCTCTATGTGAATATCTCCACGACTGTGATACGACCCATCTACGATAAATTTGACATTCCACGTGTCGTTGAAAGCTTGATCTTCTAGATCCTTTTCAGATAGTCGTGCGATTGTTACGATTATGTGAAAACAATCGAAAAATCTTGTATCGCGTGTGAATGTCTTTACGACGACTAGTGGAGGTTCGTCAAGCTCGTTCTCTCAGAAAAACGATTTCTGAGCTCTAGACGGGAATCGAGCCCGCAACTTTCTGATGACCGGTGAGACGCTCTAACCATTGAACTACCAAGACTCAGATGGTGAGCTAAGGTGCTGGATGGTAATCTAAGGAGCGGAAGTCACAATATGATAATAATGATGTAAATACTTAATGTCCACTAGTCGTCCCACATGAACTGAGTTCGTGTTCGACATTAAATGTCTTTACGATTGTACAAGATCCAGGCTTAAAAGTGGTTATTTGATCAAATGGAACGTTGCACTTTATAACCATTTTAGTTTGGAGAAATATAGCCTGGGCCCGGTTGTTCAAAGAACGATTACCGCTAATCCTTGATTAAAATTTGAACGGCTCTTTTGTTCGGCATCTTCTGCTTATTAATTTTACTTGAAACTTTCTAGAAGAAAACCTTACCTACATTTGAATGATATCTAAACAGACAACTTTAAACTTCCTTCCCTACATTAGGAGTATTTCATCCACAAAGTTTTCCCTAATCCTGGATTAACGTAATCGCCTTTTGAACAACCGGGCCCTGGAGGTTATGAATGAGGTATTCTATGAAAGAAATTGGCCAAGACCATCGATAAATGTCGATGAATAAGACCAGGATTTGTTTAAATGTTAATTGTTTGAAACTTTTTTCAGGCGGAATTACAAGCTGTTAAGGCAGCCTATCAGAAGGCTTACAAAGCTAGTGTCGAAGATGATGTCAATGCAAAATGCAGCGAAGATGTTAAGAAGTTGTTGGTACCTGTTTTGCGCTGTAAGTCAACAGTTTAAAATCTTCAAAAGAATCTTATGAATGATGAGTACTTTAGTTGGTGTTTCTGACCCCAAGCTGTTTTGGTTTGATTACCTACAATATAGACTTAGTAGAAATGTATTTTTTGTGTAAATTTAGAACTAGGATTACATTTGGAAGGGAAAGTTGATTTTTCTATCAGGTAATCATGGAAAAAAAAACAAAACGTGGACCCTGATCTGGACGTGATTAGATGGTTTTTACAATATTTCCTGAAGTGTACATCTTGATGCCCGCAATAACAAACCCAAAAACATGTTCCTGTGGAGTCAAATAGCTTACGTTGTCAGAGGAAAATATTAGCATATGAGAAATACAAACTATGTCTTGAGGAGTGTTTCAAAAGGTATAAAGTCCATGCACGTGATGTATTATCGGTGACTTGATCGGCTAAAATACTCATAGATTATTCGTGAGTTATTGAACTAATGAGAAAAAATCAAAAGATAAATAACATTGCGAGAGCCAGAGAAAATTCAGAGATGTTACCAACTCTGACGTTTCACGGAGATGCTCGTATACGTGAACATTGATCTCCGTCATATTTTGCTCTAGCTAAAGCTACACGATTTCATTAGTTAAAGGGCGACGTCTTCACGGAGAGTGAGATGGAAAATGTCACATTATATGATCAAATTACTTGTTTTCCAGGTGATCTGGCAACATGAAAGGTGGACTGGAATTTTCAATTTTAAATTAGTTGGTATCTCATGAACTATTTCAAGTTCTGTTCTTAAATTCGTAATGGAAATGGAAATACCTTCCCCAACACAAAGTTTCGAACGGATTCAATTTCTAGTGTGCTGCTAGTCGCAGGCCTTTTGGTTGTTTTGTATAGGAAACATGTAAAGCCTGTGGTCCGATGAAAGGATTTGTATTGTATTTTATAGATAGCTTCTGACGTTGACTCAAAGCTCTCATATCAATGTTTGTATTGATATCATGCTATCGTTTACGTCAATACATAGCCATTTCCAGCCGACAATTTAAGGAAATAAAGAATGACTCGAACTTCGGTTGGTATCATCTTGCAAACACAATATTTGAGTTAAAAGAAGCAAGACCAGTAAGGAAAGATGATATTTCGATTTTATTCCGAGATCATTGTCAAAACTGCCAAAATTACAATAATTTATAAATATCAAGCTGTAATTTAAGGACGTTTGACAACGATTTTGAAATAAAATTAAAAGATTACCGTTTCTTACTTGCTTTGTTTCTTTTAACCCAAATCTTGCGTTTGCAAAATGCCACTATTTTGAGTTTTGTTTAATTCTTTAATACATGGATGATTAGGCTCAGAATCCTATATAGCATTATGTTTCAGACTGTCAGATACAATATACTACACGGACATCCCTAATCGTTATTTGCCAAATCAAAAATGGACAATTAGAACCTTGAACTTTCATACAAGTCCCACGAATAAACAAACGAACAAACAAACAAACAAACCAGCATCAAGCAAGCAAAAAAATGTGCAAACAAATAAAAAAAACAGACAAACACAATCAGGATAAGATACAGGATTAAATTAAAGATATTAATTTTGGACAAAATGAATATGTAGCCTTCGCAAATAAAAGACATAAAATTGCAACTAAAAAACTAGTTATGGCCACCCTACCAATAGAGCCTTTTCGAAAAAAGAAGGAAGAGAAGCACAGTAACACCATTTTGGTAAATTCAATGAAGCAGGACAGGTAATGAATTAATGAATTTCTTTTCGCACGTATTAGGCGACGGTGAACAAGCAGATGAGGGGAAGAAAAAGGTATGATTGATTATATATTATCATTTTTTTAAATTATTGTGCTCAACCAAGCATTGAACTATGGCACTCTCTTAATTCAAAACATTGGTAATTTCAATAATTGAAGTGATTGATTTTTTTCTCAAGCTAAATAATTTACTTTTTGGCAAAAAAGACTGCATTAACTCAACAATCTATCGAAACTTAAATCTTCTTAGATTGATCTTTTTAATGTTCACTTGGGTAAAAGAATAGTTACCAATCTTAAACGTTTGGTACCTGAGACCAAATTTGAAAGACTGGAATTAGGAACCGATAGATTGAAATTTCAATCGTTAAAATTTAAGCTAAAGTGAGTTAAGGCGAGGCAGCCTATATGTATAAAGAACACAATATATGTACAAAGAACAAAAGAAACAGACTTTTCATGGCGTAAATTCATATAAGGTGCAACAAGAACTGTCAGTACAAACACCAGTTTGATAAAGCATACCAACCAGAAATAACAGAGTAGGTGTACACAAGCTTAAACGCAGGAATTTTTCAATCGAAAGAATCTTATTGTATGTGTACTGTGACGAAACTCAATTTTTACCTTTTAAAGAAAAAAACGTCCCAAGGCTTTTCATCTCTCAAAGACGATTTGTTTTCGACAATGGGGTCTATTGAGCAGATATATTATGATTTTCTTTTTCGTGTGTTGTTTTTCGCACGCTGGGGTGTGCATGCACATGCACATTTGGGTATAGGTGAAGAAATTATTTGAACGTAAATTGCTCTAGCTGTTCTGGGTGAGTGTGGATATACTCGTATTTTTCAGAGCAAAAAGAAAAAGCCTTCAAGGAAACAAAAAAGAGTAATAGAAGAAAACAAAACCGACGAAGGGGGAGAAAATAAAAACGAGAAAGACATTCAAGAGGGTGTTGGAGAAGCATCGGATGATGGCGAAAACGCTGAAGACGCTCAACAGGTTGAGAAATTTTTTGGTCTGCCATTTAGACACGTAGTGTAGCTGCATGTAATAACTCGTTATGTCTTCGAATAACTGAATGGTACACTAACTTCGGAATCGGTCATTACTAAACTAAAATTTCAGACTTAAGGCAATAACATAATAGACTATGATCGTACTTCGTTGGTTTTGTTGTGTTTGAGAAGATAGCGGCTATGGTTTAGAGGAATGGGTTTGCACTGAGCTGTTTAAGCCACGAGTTCATTTAAAACATAGTGTATTAACGTAATTATCTGATATATTTGAAGGCGAAATACCACGGAACAATCACACCGGCAACTAATTTTGATCCCTTGAAAGATGTAGAATTCGTGAGGGGAGCATTAGGTGAGTTTTAATACATTCAATTTGATTCATTTGATTTGCTTGATCAGTTTTACTTGTACGTTATGCGGAACAACATTGATCTTGTGAATCTAGTTATCATCTTACTCTCCTCAATTTTTCCAGTATTTTTCTTTCCCATTCCAGTAATCATTTTCATTTGTAGTTATACCTTGATCATCTTTACATATATATCACCTACCGCTTTTTAACTCTAACCCCTGTAAACGAATGTTCCGATGTTATCCTGTTAATTGAGCAGAAGGATTACTGATGAAATCACTGTTATTTTTTGAAGATTGTACATGTTTCAAACGCATGTCTCCAGTAATCCCGCGACAAAATTTTAAGTACAATAGTCTATTTCATTTTTAGTTTACAAAGACAGAGATGGAGTTATAAAAAGACTAACATCCCGAAGTAACCAACAGCGACAGACCATCGCGAAAAAGTTTGCCATACGTTACAAAGAGGTATTAGAAAATTTACTTCATACTGAAAAGTCGATTATTTGTTCGTCGAAGGGTGACTTTATTCCAGTGGGTTAGGACCAAGATTATGTAGCTCGAAACTGCCAAATAAGTCATCACAATTATTGTTATTGTTGCTAATGTTATTGTTTTTCTTGTTGTTATTGTCGTTGCTTTAGTTATTTTTGTTATCATTGTAATTATTACTATAGAAGGTTTAACTTTACAATTAGTTCTATTTCGCAATCATCTACAAGATATTATGTAATATTTAAAAAAAAAGGAATAGGAGTGTTTCATCGGATATAAAATACTTGGATGTAAAACACTCGGCCGATAAAACATGTACTGCGAATTTTTTAAATCGCTTCAAAAACGAAGAAAGTTTGAAAATTAATGTTTTCTAAGCCGAGAAAATTCGACGAGAAAAACGAGTGTATGTTAATCACATTATTATTAATGTATAATGAAAATAAATACTTGGGCTGTTGACAGTAACATCATTTCGCGACCAGCTCCCAACTTGACCTGTAGCTCAGTTGATAGAGCGTCGGACTATTAAACCGAAGGTCGCGGGTTCGAATCCCTGCCGGGCCAAGTAGAGTTTTCTCTACTTGTCCGGTATGGTTGGGCACTCGGAGTAACATCTAGCATCACAATTTAAAGGGGTATTTTTTATCGCTTATAGCATACCAAAAACGTCTTTTGTAAAAACAAATTTGCTTAGGTCGTTGAACATAAGTAATCCATTGAACTAACTTATTTTCTTGTACAGGACTTAATAAAATTACTGAAATCAGAGTTTGGTGTAAACTTGGAAGATGCTATTGACGCTCTTATGCTTCCACCTAGCGTACTAGACGCTCGCATTCTGCATGAAGCCATGAAGGTAAGACTAGAAAATCGAAAATGCTTTTACTGGAAAAAAAATTCGTCATTTTTAATAGCTACGAGTAGTTGGATCTAAATGGCTATCAAGTTAGTCACGAAAGGTTTTTTGCGACGGTGGCTATGCTTTATTTTAAGGAATTGTTTGCATCGGAGAGAGATTCAACGACATGGCTTAGCGGTAATTTTAATAGTTTAGGTGTAAGAGGGTTTGCTGTTACTCAACATATGGGAGAACATTACTGAAGTGTTTTCGTTTTTTAACCTTTTCGGTTGACCTAATAATATACTCCATGGGTTGGCCAACCCCGAGTCATCCTTATTTAGCTACGTAGATGAAGACATTCAACTGGTATAACCTTTATTCTTTTTTGGTATAAGGGTATAATAACTATGCTTGACGCAGTGGATGCATCCAGGATTTTTGAAAGGAGGAACATTTTAAGAAATTTCCAGTCCTTTCCGTATGGGGAACAGTACTTTTGTTCTGAACCCTCGAAAATTGTCGGAAAATGCATTTTCCATAGTAGATTCAAAAAAAAAAATAAAAAAAAACAATCATGTTGAAAATGCTAGATCTTTTTAAACAAAAAATTGTTCTTCCGCCATTGCCGCCATACTTGGTTGTTCCACTACTTGGGCTAATTTAAAATTTGCCTATTCTTATTTTTTATGCAAACTAAGCCAAAATAAATATTTTCGTCTGCATTCTTACGATAGGTTTTTCCTTGAGGAGCTGTTTTTCTTCGGAAATTTATGAGGACATTTGTGGTTAAACATCTTTGTACTTTAATTTTACTTTGCTTTTTCCTTTTGCAAACTTCTTTCACTCTTTTCTTGCCCAGAGATCTTCCTGCGGCCCCTAAAATCGTCTGACGTTACCCAGGGTAAAATTATAAAAGACCTATAAGGACAGAAACGGGTTAAACGAATTCTTCGATTCAATGTTGCTCTGCTAAAATATGCGTATATATAAAATAAAAATTCAATCTATTTTTACAGGGTATGGGAACAAAAGAAAAGGATCTAATTGACATCATTTGCTGCAGGAGAAACAAGGTACTCCTTTTCTCTCTGATTTTACCTTTTAAGGTGGGTTTCCCTAAATTTTCCCGAAATTTTGAAATTTGGAGAATGGAAATTTGAGACCTAAAGGCATGTGCATAAATTCTTTGCAAGAAGAATAAAACTAAATGTAGCACATTGAAACACATCCTAAGCACCTAAAAATAGGACGAAATAAGGAATTCAAATCGTTGTTATGGTTATAGCGGCGTTCCAAATGGCTTCCTATTACCATTCAATCTAATTTATATTGAAAAAGACTTTGATGACTTCAATTTTTTATTTCATTAAAACTTTCCTTCTGGGATGAGTAATATGAAAATTTTAAAAAAAATTTCCGAAGATTTTTATTTTCCAAAAATGAAAAAAACCTAGTTGTTCAAAAAACGGTTATAGCAAATCTAGGATTAAATTAGATTTAGACGTTTTCTGGTTGACTCTAAGTCAAAACCTGAGCCTACTTTGGATTCAAACAAAGTTCTTTTACCAAAAAAAAATTGCTGTCTCCTGAAGGTCGTCCTTATTCAAAATATTTCAGTTCCTAATTGTGGATTCGCTTTCATTGTGCCGACTTTGAAGTGTACACGAACCACATATATATTGGGAGATTCTTTCCTTCAGGAGACACCCTTCTAAATCGAGACTGTCACGACAAAATTCGAGCATTTCTTTGTATTCAGGAAGGTTTATTCTATTTAGGTTTCAAATTGCAGATACTTTAGGTTTTGTATTGCCTTAAAATGATTTGATTCGATTCGCAGGAAATCGTTGCAATAAAAGAGTCATACCAGCAAGGTAATTTTTAATATTTAAAAGTAGAGTGCTGCATGCCTAGGTAGTTTTGAATGCCTTGTACAGAAAACCAAAAGAGGTTGGGGAACTGACTAAACTTAGAATTAGAAAAACTGACGTTTGAAGCGAACCACCCTGTTGCAACAAACGGCCCTCACTCGAAACGTCAGTTTTCCTACACCCAAGATCCGGCAGTTTCACGGTCCTTTTTGGGTTTCTACAAATTTTTAATTTAGAGTAGTTCCTACCTTTACCATTATTTGTTCATCCAATTAATTATACTCTCTGTTTATGTCCTTTCTTCTGGTTGGACACGAGGCAAAACATTTTATTAGTTTCCAGTGAAAGAGGATAGGGCTAGATAACGGTGAGAGTGCTGTATGGCACAAAGGACGTAGTTGTCACGTTACACGCCAACAAGTGAAAACAAAAAGGGAACGACAGTGGATTGTGAGTGTAGGAAACTTCGTTTCATCCTGTTTTCATTCTTGCAAAAACGTTGAACGAGACATGGTTTCCAGGTCTAGACAGGCCTAAGTTTTGATGAAATTATACTGATGTATGGTGAAGGAAATTTTCGAGTGTCAGAATGATATATACTTTTGAGACCCAACATGGACCAGTTGCGAAAAATGCAACTCTAGGGTCTCCGGCTGGGAATCGAACCCGCGACCCTGCGAATCTTGTGCAGTGCTCTGCCAACTGAGCTACGAAGGCCGTTGCCGAAAGCATGGTCACGAATTCTGTATATATATATATATATATATATATATATATATTGATGGGAATGGCGGTGAAGTGAAGGGTATATTCAAGGA
>JBAHVQ010214980.1:0-11657 GCA_036872915.1 Nanipora kamurai
CCTCGGTTACTATGGCAACAACAATTGTATAAGTGAGTGATTTTTTCTCAGCCACCCGTATTCTATAATATTAGAGTTAAAGATGAGGCAAAAGTACTAAATTAGGAAAAAAAGTTCTCAACGTGTAAGACCACCTTAGTTAAAACTAAGGACAACTGAGTATAAGAATTAACCAAACAGAGCCGTCCTTGTGCTGTTCAGTGGCTGTTCTTCTTGGCAAATCGTCGGATTCTGGCTATTTCTATGGATTTCTTGCTATTTCTACAGCCGGAAAATGAGAGAATCCATATGATTTGCCAAGAAGGACAGCCACTAAACAGCACATGGACGGCTCTGTTCGGTTAATTCTTATACTCAGTTGTCCCTAGTTTTAGTGAATTAAAATTGGAGTGCTGCTGATTTGCGTGGTTTCCAAGAGGTGATTCGTGTATATGACGTGAGCCAACGGGCCGTTGGCAATTGCTCTGAAGTCCTGAGTCAACAGGTCGAAACCTTAGCGGCTAAAATCAAAACGTGGTGTTCCACAAACTCTACATAGTTTTGAAACTTGTTTTTGTTTTAAGGCGTCCCAAGAAGGTGTGTCTTTGTGAAGCTATCCCTGCGTCTCCAGTACCAATATCGACCACCGTTTATGTCTTGCAACACCCGGATGAAGTATGACATTATTTAAACCGACTTATATCCATATACTCCAAAATAGATGAATATGAGGTGATGAGACGAGAATGGTAAAGATTAAGTTTGTAAAGTATCTCGTGTTGTTTGACAATTTTTTCTCTCATCATAAGCAACAAAGCAGGTTTGGCGACCAACGAACGTTCGTCAAGCTCGTTTCCTCAAAAAGAACCGATTTCTGAGCCTTATACGGGAATCGAACCCGCAACGTTCTGATGACCCACCGGTTATCAGACGCAGATGGTGAGACGCTCTAACCATTGAGCTACCAAAAGCTACTCTAACCATTGAGTTACCAAGACTCGGATGCTGAGCTAAGGTGCAGGTTCGTCATATGTACCGCCTAAGCGGGAGTCACGATATGATAATGATTGAAATATCAATTGCTGAATACTAAGTCAGTTCATGTGGGAGCTTGTAATACGTCAGACGACCAACGAACCTTCGTCAGTGGTCTGACATATTCCAAGCTCCCAAATGAACCGACTTTAGTGTTCAGCAATTGATAAAGCAGGTTTGATTAAACTTCTCTTGTAAAATGGAGTGAGACTTTTCACTCTGACTAAGGGCCTTCGCTCGAAACTTCACTCTCCACACCTAAGTTCCAGCAGTTACCCAACCCTTTTGGTTAGGTACAAGCTATTCGATACTGCAAACGCGGCACTCTACTTTTACTCCTGTAGTAACACTAGACCCATGAGGGATGGCCGTTACTGGACCTCTAGGGAGAACAGCGTAGTTTAGCTGATAGGGTTATCCAGTATAAATAAAGGAACTTTACTTTACTTTACTTTACTTTACTCTTTGTAAAACCTGTTTTGAAATTTTAACTGCAATCTGGTGTTTTGACTTAAACAAAGTTAGACCTATCATTGAGCAGAATAATATGCTGGATAATGCCAAAATGAATATTGAAAGCCCGGGATTTTGATAAAAATGCCTTCGAGCCCGGATGGAAACTTTGGGTTATAAGTACTTTTTACAATATTCGCGGCCGAACTGTATGGGGATTTACAAGGCAAGCCGTAGTAAATCCTCATACAGTTCGGACGCGAATATTGTAAATTACTTGTCCACTGAATGCATCTGAATGTGTGTATTTACAAACTATTTTAGGGATGCGAAGCATTTGAGCCAAGAAATTCGAAGGAAAAAGTGCATGTAAACTCGGATGCTGTATCCATATTTACAATATTGATTAAATATTCATTTTCTTTTATGTTTCCTTTATGAATTATTAATGAATTGGATAGATAGTATTTACAACATGAGCAGCGGCGTTGTATCGGAGATACAAGCTCAAGCCGAAGGCGAGTGATAGTATGCCCGATACAATACCGACGCGAATGTTGTAAAGTACTTGTGAAAGGATGACTTTGACGTTATTTTGTCTCGGAAAAAGCTCAATTTAAGTGTTATCACAGAAGTGATGTGTGAATCTAATTGAGCCACTGGTGGTTGTATCAAAATATACAATCACTAGTTGTTATATCACACTTGCAAGCACTGATCAAACATAAATTTCTTTTGAATTTTCCTCATGAATTATTGATGAGTTTTACAAGGTTTAATGATGTTCGTGAATACCGTTACTTCATTAAACGCAAATGTATACTTTAGAAATTGAGACTCGCACATTAGTACACGTACTACTTCGTTAATTTGAACCAATACACAACTGCATACTTTCACAGCATGTACAAATGTGGCTCGGTGGTTTAGAGCCTTTTACCGGTGTTAGGTTACGTCGGAAGGCTACGGGTTCGATTCCCATCTGGTTTGTGAAAACTTTCCTGAATAAATAGCTCGAAAACATACATATATATATGTATCCACCGCCAAGTTACCACAGTTCTTCCGGCAGATCTTTAAATAACAGTAATAGAAGAAATGGTCGAGGTAGTGATGGTAATGGTAGTACTGATAATAAGTAGTAGGAATTGTAGTAATTGCAGTAATAATTACTGTAAGTAATATATAAAGTATGGATGGCCGAACTGTATGGCGATTTACAGGGTGAGCTGTGATAAATACCGATCGATACTGTATATTACTTAGCCTATGAATGCATCTAAAGATTTATGTTTTAAACTATTTGGAGGATACGAAAGTCAGGGTTTGGTGTCCATGCTTTGCCAACTTGGTGGATATGTGACCGAACATTTCTGGTAGCATTTATTGGCTGCTTGATACGTTCGTCGCTGACAAGGGTTTGCAAAGCCTTGAGGTCGATCACGTGTCAGCAAATTGATGAACTTAGACCCCGTCCACACGTATACGTTTTCATGCGAAAACGGAGACATTTTTATTCGTTTTCGCCTTCCGTCCATACGACAACTGTGCGTTGTCGTGTGAACAGGCGAAAACGGAGAATTCTGAAAACGGTGTTGGATCCAGCCCGCCTAAACAGAGGACGGCTTTATCCTGATTGAATTTTGAGTTGCAGTTTGATACTATTCAAGTCTTATTAAAGTCTTATTAAGTCTTATTAAAGTCTTAGGAAATGACCGGAACGCCATGGACTCAGAAAAACTCTGGGTGCCAGACGGGGCTCGAACCCGCAACCTTCTGAATGCTAGCCAGACGCTCTAACCATTGAGCCGCTAGAACTCACACGGCAGAGCAAGGTTACTTTCGGTATTTAAACCTGGGACGAGCCAGTCGTCAATGACTTGCTGGACTGCAAGCCGTTAGATGTTCGTAAATCTTCAGTTAGATGTCAATTGTGAGTTGCACTTTGATACTATTGAAGTCTTAGGAAATTTTTAGAAAGCTAACAGAAATGTTCGGTCACATGTTCACCAAAAAAAACTAAGGCTACATGTGGACGTAGCCTTAGTTTTATCAAGTCGAGTCGTCCGACTGGAGTTGTGTTGTAGAGGTCGATAAGCTAGTTGAGAACAAACACCAACTGATGCTTTCCACATGACGACATGGATTTCATCTTGTGCCCCGTTTACACGACGTGAAATTATCGGAATAGCGATTGCGATCCATCGATCCTGATTGCCATCCTGATCGTGGGTTGTGTTTACACCACAGTGTAATTTCAATTGAGATCCGAATGACGATTGCGATCGCAATCAAAAGCTTGAGTGGCGACCCAAACATTTGGGAGTTCCAAACGTTATACATAAATATCGATTTATGTAAAAGGTAATATCGGTTGATGGTCAACTTCAGAATCTCATTTACTTCTGTTGTATGTGGAATCAAGATGACTGCTGTGTCACTGTCCTCTGGATCTCTAGGGATTGATTACATACCTTCTGCAGTTAGGGAGTGTCGTGATCTTAAATGATCACGTTTGTTGGCGACCCTTACAAAAATTTCATGTTATTTTACATGTGAAAAACATGGAATTGGAACGTTTTCACATTTGAAAATTTCACACATTTCACTTGTAAGATTTTCATTTCATATATGAAAATGAATTTCACATATGAAATTTTAATTGCACATGTGGAATTGGAACGTTTTGCACATATGAAAGTCTGATTCGTATGTGAAATAACACATGAAGGTTTCGTAAGGCAAAGCATTTTATAAGCTAGAAAACGTTATGAAGTATGGTTTGAATCATAAAATTCTGACATATTTTTGTTAATTTTATTTGTATTCTTATCATCAAAAAAACTCCACTCCATTATTTTTTCTTTTTAGGCTTTTTATGAGCTGATTTGACGAGCAAATTATCCAAAAACTCATCTGAAATCTTGGCAAAGCGAGAGTTCTACTCTAGCCTTGAATTTGAAAATTGACTTGTTTCGCTACAATTGGTACATCATTATTAAACCATGATAGGTCGGACCGAAGTCCCTTATACTTTCCTTGATTGCGTGGTGTGTAATCTGAAGAATAGTAGGAGCAATAATAAGGATAAGGATATCGATAATTATGACAGCAATTACGATAGTTGTGGTGATATCGTTGATGACAATGATGGCATAGTTTGTGCATTAGGTGAAAACTAATCTTTAAGTCAATACTGATCTTTATTATCGATTTTAGAAAACTCGTCTTCTAACCACAGTGCCACTTCTGTCAGCTTGCTTACCAAGTGATAAATGCATTGTCTACAACGATGTCCGCTATTCGCAGGAGAAATATCCCGAACTTCACGAGCTTTTGAAAAGTCCTGAAACACTAGTACTCTACCCAGACGTGTCCGGTGAGTACCGAATAAATTAACTCAGTAGTCACAACCAGTGGTCTAACAGATGTAGATGGGGCCCTTACACCGTTTTCGATGTAGGCATCCAATGAAAAGTCTGTAAGGCTATTACTTCACTATCATCATGCAGCTCTGAGTCAAGATTGCCGTATTTAAAGTGCGCTTCGTTGCTTAGTCGGTGGTGATTATCAGGTTTGTGGGCTCAATTCCCTTGGCAAAGTGTGCCGTCCAGTCAAGTTACATTCGGTTTAGGGTAACCTGTCTTCGTTCTATCCAGCTAGTGATATAAGAGATGTTGTTAAAGACGCAAGCTCTGGTCAAAATTTCAACCTTATTGTGCCCGATGGAACTTGGCGTCAAGCTAAACGAATTTACAAAAGGAACGATGCCTTACAGAAAGCAAGAAAGGTAAGACTAGAGCTCGTGAGCTCTACTGCACTGTTGATTTTTTTCAGGGATGTTGGTCCAAATTTCCCCCTAGCCTCATCAGTGTGCAGGTGAGAGAAACTAGAGACGAAATGTTTTCCCTTCTTATTAAACAAAGGAGATCGAGGTTATTACCACGTCGCTTAATTTTACTAAGTGGCACGTTCTTTCTTTCCTAGGTGCAGTTAATTGAAAATGTCAGAAGCCACTATGTGATCCGAACTCAACCAACCAAGAACAGCTTATCAACACTAGAAGCCATAGCAGTCTCTTTGTCCATCTTAGAAGGACGAGATGAAATAGCTGAGGTAGCAAACAAAGACATAGTGGGACATATATATAACATATATATATATATATGCATATGTTATTTATCGCTTATATATATGTATATGCACATGTTATTTATCGTTTTTAGCCGTGTCCAAGGGCGGATTAGCCCCCAGAGGGGAGGGCCCTTCAAGGAACGCAGCGGCATCAGTATCCAGAGCCAAAATCCTCGTTTGAAACGTTTCGAAAGCTTTTGATTTGTAGAACTCCTAAGCACTTAACTCCGTAGTATATGGAACAGGACGATTCTATTTTCAAAATTCGAACTACTCGTCTGCGGCATATTAGTCTTCCGGCCAACTGACAAGCGGACTCCATCCAATAGCTTCTGAACATTAACATAAACTAATGAAATTTAATTCTGACTACAGCGTTTTCGTTCTTTAGTAGAGTATGTATGGTACATCAACAATGTAAAATTATATACCCTGATACTAGTTGATTAACGCTTTATCAGGCAGGTTTTCAGGAAGTCTCCCCTTGACGAGTAAAATCGTCTGGCGTTAGCCAGAGTAAAATTAATATGTTGCCATTTGCCAACAGTGCGCGGTAAAGGGTTAAAACCTTGCGATGATGATGAAACAAAGGGGGAGCCCCCTTTGAGCCCAAATCAAACATGCTATTCCGCCACTGGGCATGCCGTATCCAAAACAGGTATATAATTCGCTTTTATTAATTTATCAATGGTGAGCCGGCGGAATCCTAGGCTTTCCTACAACTTGATTTGGTAGATTGACAGGCCATATTTTAAAACATCTTGACTATGATCAGAAAGTGACCATTTTTTTGCCCGCAATATTGATTTCATTTCAGCGTTCTTAAAAACTGTTTGCAATGATTTTTAAAAAATCTTAAAAAATCAGAAAATGGACTCGGACGGAGGTTCCACAGCAAAAAACGAACTTTATTATCTAGCTGAGTCTGAAAATGAGAACACATGCACTATAAACATCTAGTGAAGCAAAAAACGAGATTAACAAAAAAGTCCCGGATCACTTAGCCCTTTGACGCCCAGTGTCCCGTATGTAGGACACGTAAAACAAAAGGAAAAACCAGAGAACAAAACAAGCACAAAGAAAGAACAAAACAAGCACAAAGAAGGAACAAAAAAAATAATTTAGGCAAAGGGTTAAGACCTGCCATCCAAACAAGTTTCGGATTGCTTATGAAAGTGTACCAGCTAAGATCCCACCCCATATCGGTCTCGTATTAAATGTGGGGATCGGATGTACGGGAAGCAATCCAGAAAAGAATGAGATCGAATCGAAATGGCGCAGATCCCGTTCGGATTCGATTCCGTGTAAACAAGGTTGAAATTCTGCTCTAACCGTGTAATTGTTAATAAAGGAAGTAAGAAAGAGCAGAGAATTTCCTGTTATTTTTTTTTTCATAATTGGAAGAAGATTTTTAGGCCTTTCTGTAGTTTGATTAATTGGCTGTAGCATGGGGCGGCTTTTTACGAATATTTGACTGCGGTCGACGAAATTCCCACCAAAACTCAATTTATTTTTACCCTCAGATTTTTAATCCCATTTTTGATTATGACTTCAGTTTTTCAAAACGCTCCAGATATTTTTACATTCATGCAATATGTGAGAATGCAGAGGCACTTCAATTTTTTTATTGATTTTTCAGTTGCTCCTCAAACCTTTGCAACTCCTCTGTCAGATCCAACTTGAGCACGGTGCAGTTCCACATTGCAGCAAAGAAGAAAAGAAAGAGCAACAGAAACTTGAACAGGAAAAAGAAGCTGCTATCAAACAGAAGTATGTGTCGTTTATCTTTTCCTCGATCATGTTGAGCGAAAAAAGAAAGTGAATTCTAAAACAAACCGCTAAGTCAAAGTAAAGCTATCAAAGCTGTTCTGAACAGCCACAATAAAGGGATAAGGATAGGAACCAAAAGCTATTTTTGCTAATACTTTCGCGTGCAGAATTTACACTCGGTCGATAATTAATCAATACAATACAATACAACCCCACACAACGCTATTCAACTATAATAGGTTATTCAATATAATGTTTATAAAATAGAAACTGACTGGTCGTAGTGCAAATACTAGGAAGAGCTGAAGAGAAATCGTAGGATGCTTATAAAACAAGCTATTCATTTTCGATATTAAACGCTAGATTCTCCTTTGAAAACTCCAAACAATCGTATGCTGTGTGTATCAAGAAAAAATACGTCGTTGGAACCATGTTAGCATTGGCTTATACAAACATGATGACATCTAGTTATTAAGTAACATTTTGAAAAGCTGTGTGGTGATTGGTTACAAAAACATGTTTCAGAAACAGAAATTTCCCGCCGTTTTTGAAGTCAAACGGAAGGACGGTAAAAATCTGTTTGAAAATCTATCAAAAGTGTCAGCTGTTGAGCTCAGTGGTGTTAATAGTCAACGGCAAGGAAAAAGACATTTTTTGGAACAGCTGAGAGTGATTTTTGAACATCCAAGCTGCTGATGACGTGTGTCGTGTGTGAGTATGTTTTTCGTACGCATGCTCAATCTACTTTACACAAAAAAAAATCTCGTAGCTGTGTAATGAAAATGGTATTTAGCATTGCTTAATTCCTTTTCTAGTTCTCAATATTATCTTATTGTTACAGGTGTAATGGAAGTAAGACTGAAGTACCGCAGTTCACCAAGAGATTAAAAGTAGGCGAATGACATCAGCTCTCGCTGCTCTTCCAGGTAACTAAAATTAGTATTTAAGGTGAAAGAGACTGGGAAATTACTGCGTTGCCGTGGGAATGTTGTTTTTAAGTACTGAGGTTTTTAGCATGATGAGGTGTATTCCCTCCTAGCGGAGTTCCCAGTAATGGACAAATTCGGCTGACGTTCGTTTATGCTTGTTGCTGCCCAATTCACTTCCCGAGATAAGGCACTTTGCTAATTCCTTTTGTCCCACTTTTGTACACTCACCATGGAATAAACGTAACTTACCAACTGAATTGTGCTTTGATGTGATGTAGGTGACAACAAGCGTAAACAAACGTTAGCTTATTTTGTCAGAGAGATATATGATTTGCCAATCAATTAATGCCCGGTTGTTCAAAGGCCAATTGCTGCTAATCTATCCTGAGTTAAAATTTAATCAGCTCTTTGGTTGGACATGTTGTGTGTGATTACTTTAGTGAAAACGTTTTAGGATAAACTCTTTCAATATTTATATGATATACGAACAGAAAACTTTAAACATCCTTTCATACATCAAGAGTATTTTATCGACAAAATTTTCGCTGATCGTGGGTTAAGCTAATCATCTTGGGTCCGGTTGTCCAAAAAGCGATTGGTTAATCTTGAACTAGTGAATATTTCTTGGATGAAATATTCCTAACTTTGGAAATGATGTTTCAAGTTTTCTGTTCAGATATCATACATATATAGAAAAGTTTCCTCCAAGAAAGTTAGAACAAAATTTACTTAGCAGAACATGCCAAACAAGAGAGCCGATAGAATTTTAACTCAGAATTAGTGGTAATCGTCCTTTGAACGATAGGACCCAGAATGCTGTGTAGACAATGTGACGTCATGGACAATCATACCGACACATCAAATAAATCTCAATATTGTTGTTCTAAGCAGCAATATTTCAAGAATGAACTGAGATATGGTAGTTGTGTCTATCTCGTTTAAAGTTCTTTCAATTAAAACAAGAAAGAACGACCTGTCGTCGTTAAATAAACCAGCATATTGTTATAATGCACAACTTCTTCCTTTTGGAGTTGCATAGTGCATTCGTTTAGTGGTAAATATGGGTAATAATTACGGTGTACAAATTACTTCTTAACACTGAAGACGAGTTAACTTTCGTTCCATAGTTTACATAGTTTGAAATTTTTTACCTTTTTATGTAAAGTTTTACGAAGGTGTAGATGTGTAACTAGATGTAATTAAGCAAATTAAGAATGTTGAAGGCTTAGGTGATTTTAGTAAGTCAAACTACTATTATTGCAATTAAGAGAATCATATTTCGCTAAGTTCAGAAAATTGAAAAGTCACGCTAAAAAGGTCATTTTGAATGGCCTGGGAAAAGACAACGTTAGACTAAAGATTCGTGATTTTTCATCAAGTCGGATTTATAACGCTTAGATTCTGGTTTTAAGTCAATAGATAAATTATCGTCTGAACCTTTTAACAGTTATTCTGTAACACTGTGCCATCAAAAAATACCGGAAATAATGGGAATAGATTAGTTTTACCGAACGTAAAATTGAAAGCAGCTGGAAGGGGATTTTATTTTCAGTGAAGCTTAATTGATAACAACTTGCCACTACATATTCGCCAGATAAAGTGAATAGTACTCTTTAGAAATGCCTTAAAACGATTTTTTGAGAAACAATTGAGTATCATTCCTGATTACTGGTTTTAATAAATTTTGTTTTATGCACAATACATCTGATTTGTGTACATATATGTAATATAGCTTAACTCTAAACAGGATCCTTAGTGGTAGCGGCATGACAGCATGCCGAAAACGCTATATCCTGTACAAATTAATGTTGAAAATTAAAACGTTTTCGATCCAAGCGATCATCATCAGGTATGAACATATGTATAAATAAAGTTTAATAATAGTAATAATAAGAAGAATACAAATTCAACCTCAGGTCTAAGGGTATAAGGCTAAAAGGGTTACAGAACAGCTAAAAATTTAGAATAAGAAACATATAATCGACTCCACTCACGGAGAAACCATTTTGAATTTGCAGGGGCATTGTAATTTTTATCATAAAACCGCTGCCCATCATCGTAAGTTTCAGAATATAAAAAAACGTATTTCCGCGGTGTCTCTCAGACGCTTGACATGAACTATCTGCACTGAGGTACCTGTGCTAAACGTTGATTACCTGGGCCGAATAAATATGAATTTGGTTCCGTAATTTTCAACTGTTGTCCATTTTTACTGCATTTTAACTGTTGTTTATCTCTTGCTATGTATTTTCTAGGAATCTTCCCAATTTTAGGCCAGTCCTTTGTACTGCACTTCACGTTTTCTCACTGGCACCTAGCACTAGTTTCTCAAAACGCAGTTCGGTTGTGAGCATCACGCAGGATTAAGCTTGGCTACCAGCGACCCAACGTTGGCTGCGTTTGTCGAGGAACTGGTGTTTCATGGTACAACGGAAAATATGGCGATGGTACACCAAAATGTACGGGTTGCGAGTCTCTGCCATTCGGTCCCATCTTTTGGAGAATTTTTACCAAATCGATGCGTTAAACAGCTAAGATTAAAAGCAGCTACAATCACGGACAAGACTAACCTTCTACAGCATATTGAAAACATCTTGAAACAGCGAATTAAATATATTCCTGAATGGAAAGTGTTTTACGTTAAAACATTGTACTTGTTTATTTAATAATAGTACAATATTTGGACTTGTAACTATGGGAACGACTGTCAAAAACGTTTGGTTTGTAAATGTATTCTTTTTAACCTTGTCATTATATATCTATGTATATATATATATATTTATATACATATAGACCACTTGCACTTACTCGCCTGTTGGAGGAAAAATACTTATAAACAATACAATTTCCCTAAATTATTCGATCTGTTAAACGTAGGTACTTTGAATTGTCCTCCAGATGGGTCGTCTTGACGCCACGTGCAAGTCGTCTTTAATTATGAAAAATCACCCCAGGAATATTTAAAAACTATATAGATATATGTATGTGTGTGAGTGAGTGTGTGTGTCTGTATGTGTGTGTGAGTGTGTGTGTGTCTGTATGTGTGTGTGAGTGAGTGTGTGTGTCTGTATGTGTGTGTGAGTGAGTGTGTGTGTGTCTGTATGTGTGTGTGAGTGTGTGTGTGTCTGTATGTGTGTGTGAGTGTGTGTGTGTCTGTATGTGTGTGTGAGTGAGTGTGTGTGTGTCTGTATGTGTGTGTGAGTGAGTGTGTGTGCGTGTGTGTGTGTGTATATATAGAGAGAGAGAGAGAGAAAAAGTTTTGATTGTCTAATACAAGTAGAACAAGACGCTTACTAAGCGTTTACTCGAGCTAAAGGGGTGTCGTAGTATAGCTCAAGTAATATTTATCCAGTACAC
>JBAHVQ010215001.1:0-11653 GCA_036872915.1 Nanipora kamurai
ATTATTATTATTATTATTATTATTATTATTATTATTATTTTTATTATTATTTTTATTATTATTATTATTATTATTATTACGTCCATTCCTTGTAGACTCAGGTACGATGTTCGGCCTGGTTTATAGTCCTTAGGAGTGGGTTACAACAAGTCACCACGGGTCCCAGGTCTCTTTTTCCTTCTGCTTACTGGCACAGTACTTTCCTTAGTATCTTTGCTGTCCATAGCAATGCTGTTTTCTGGATAACGTCCAACCTCACGTTCACGCCAATTCGCTTCATGTACTCCTTAAAGTTGACTGATATGGCTCCAAGAGCTCCAACAACAACAGGCAATACAATTACTTTTCGCATGCGCCAGACTTCTGCAATTTAATCTTTCAACAGTTGGTATTTCTCTAACTTCCAAAGCTCCTTATCTTTCACCCTGTCATCACCTGGGATGGCAACATCAATTATGACAACCTCTTTCTCCTTTTATCAATAAAGACAATGTCTAGTTTTCTTGCCTCGATGTTCCTTTTTTTAATATTATTATTATTATTATTATTATTATTGTATTTCAATCAAATAATTACGGCGTGGAGTCTTAATTTTTAACCTTTGACGCTTATATTATTATCATTAGTGTGTTTAGGTTTCATAGTTGACACTTGTAATAACTCAAACTTCAAACTAAGACTGTAACATTCAAAACCTCAGAAGAGGTTCTTCAATCTAAAAACGTTTGACAAGGATTAACATTTACAAACTTGTACAAGTTGAACCTTATCTGATTGAGTTACAAATTTGGAGAAGGTTGTCAAAAAATTTGGTTCTGCTAACCTGGTGTTGAACAACGGACTCCAGCGTCCTCATGATGACCACAGTTTTGAAATCCCCATCCCCTGTGTGAACATTCAAATATGGAAGACTCATGTCCGCCACAATCAACATCATCTAGCCAGATTCTCCCAGTTCCATCTACAACTGAAGAGCCTTGGTATGCAGCTTCGGCATCAGTAAAGCCAAGCTGACGGCAAACAACACGAGCGTCATTTATATCCCACTCATCGTCGCACACTGTCCCCCAGATTCCATTGTGAAATACCTCAACGCGGCCAGAATGTGACGAGCCTATGAGGCGAACTTCGAAACAAAAAAAAATAATAATAATAGTAAAGTTGTGACATGTAAATGCTGGAAACTATATGGAAATCGTCAAGTTGGTTTATTCATCTGGTTGAATTTCAAGAAAAAGATTTTATATAATACGTATCGATCTTTACGCCGATAAAGGGGCTCAGATGGTTAATTGGATTACGGTAACCTCTAAGGTTACTGTTGATGTTCTTCGGCTGCACTTTTACCAGAAGTATTTAAATTAGTTAAACTACAAAATGACACAGTGAAAACGCTCAATGCTTTGTCCAGCGTTTTCACCGAATAAAATAAATGGATGGAAACTGGGGGAATCCTTAGATATCTTTGTGAAAGTTGGTCGTCCAGGTTTGAGAAATCTTGAGAAAGACATCTAAAATAATTAAGTACAAGATTAATATTTAAGTATTTAAGACTAAATTATATGCTAAGTTATATCACTAAGAAGTATAGTTAAGATTTAAGTTATTCCAAGCTACAACGCCTCTATAAATAAAACTTCTTTTCAATTCATTGGCATTCGGTTTTGACAGTGTCAGTGTTGCGATGTAAATTATAACAAGTGCGGTTTGAAAATTTAACAATTCTCTAAGGTTATCATCAGTCAGATTACCAGAAATTACATTATTCATAAAACCAGACATTTGCTTTTGTCTTCTTTTACCAAGTGTATCCCTTTCAAGTTTGGCTCTGACAATATCGGGAGATGTATAATAAAGCTGGTTGTGTTACCACCTCTGATAACACTACCAGCTTTGTTTTGTAATTTTTGTAATTTATCTTGCAGTGTTACTGAGCAGTTTCCTCATACTAAGGAACAAAAATTGAAGTATAGTAAAATGAGTGATTGGTACACAGCTTTTGAAGTACTTTCATTGACCTGTTTTTTCATTTGTTAAATCTACCAGATTCCTTTTGAGATCTCTTAGAAATTTTATCGATTTGTTCTTTCTACTTGAGATTTTGTCTACTATACAACGCCGGATTTAGGCATGTGCTGGCCCTGGGCAGCCTTTGGTAGTGGAAGCCCACCCTACCTTAGAATACTAAAAAGGTGACACGACATACTTACAGTCATCCATAAAGTATATTTATCAAGAACAAAGAATCAGAATAAAAATGTACATCTATAAACAACATGATCAATCTATATGAGAATCTAGTTCCTATGTTTCAAGTATAAAGAATCTGAATAAGCTAGCATATGATCAATCTATAAGATTATAAGAATCTGCGACGTTCCTATGTTTCAAGCATAAAGACTACCATTCAGGCACTCGCAAATACATTTTTTCTTACAATTTTTTTTTCATGAAATATGTGGAGACCCCCTGGCTGTGGAAGCCCCTGGGCAACTGCTCAGCTTGTCCATGCCTAAATCCGGTGCTGCTACTATAACACCAAGAGTTTTAGTAGACGAGATGCGATTGATATTGTTAGAATCGATTGATGTTATAGGAGGGATATTAAACTGATAAAAATCTTCAACGAGAACCTATCAACATATATTCAGTTTTTTCTATATTCAAAGTAAGTTTGTTAGCTCGAAGCCAACTATAAAGCCTGGTTAATTGCCGTTCTGAATTTTGTTCAATTACACTTGCTGTAGTACCACTGACGGTAATTACGTTAGTGTCATTGGCAAAGGAGGAAGAAATTGAAGTTTCCAGACAATTTGGTAAATCTTTGATGTAAAGTAAGAACACTAAAGGACCTAAATCCAATCCTTGCGGAACGGTTATTAAACACGGAAAAAGTAAACTGTGGGACTGAAACATCGAGACCTAGGAGAGCCTTTAGAAATAGATAAATAGTCAGTGCAGCCAGTCACAGACCTGTTTACTCAAACGCAATATTTTTACTAAAGATTAAAGGCTACTCGACAAGTAACCGTTATATTCCAGCAAGTAAAACTAATTAGCCGCATCAGCCGCAGAGAATCAAGGTTTCTGTGGAAACATACAGTAGGGCTGACGTCAAAGCGATGCGGTACCACATGGAACCAAGTCTTCGAAGGAGACCTAGACAAAAATTGACCAGATAAACCGTTATATTTGGAAGTTTTGCAACCAGATAAACTGAGAACTTATCAAACATGAAAATATTGAGATAAAACATTTAAATTCATACAGTTTACAACAAAATAAGAGTGGAACCATAGTATTTGCTAAAAACATGATAAACTACATAAATTCCTTCGATAATTGAATAATTGAATTCCCCAGAGATGACCAAATACTCCCTAGAGACGATGGTTGAAAATGGCGGCCGCTTGTTTGAATACGAGTCGTGCTGAGAAGGAACAAAATGCAGCTGTAGATATCTCGACAGAGGTTAAAAAGAACCTTCGATCTTCAAGATAGGGAGTTTTCGATGATCTAGCTCTTTTGAGCAATTAAAGAAAGTTATTGATGATAAAGTCGAGACATAAGGCAAGTGGACTTCACCAGGTGGGGGAAGCAAGCAGTTTGAAAGCCCTGTAGTGCTTATTCGCTGGTATACGAAACAACTGACGCTAATAATACAGGGAGTAAAGAGCGAATATATCAAGCAACGATTAGCAAATATATCTGGCGTGTTCTGGAAGGAATTCGGCGAACTACATGTCGAAGAAGAAAGCCATGTTGAAGAAGAACGCCATACTCAAGAAAACAACAACGAGTGTTCGACTAGTGAAGAGGCTGATAGTGATGTGGCAGGGATTGGTGATCAAGCCTTGTCATCGCCACAAAATAATTACAAAACTTCGATTTTTCAAAATCTTGAGTGCAGAATGAATCGCCTTGATATGGAATTAAATAAACGAATTAATGACTTACAAGAGGAATTCAAAACAATGCAAGAGTATGAGGGCAAGAGAAGTACATAGCATTTTTAAAAGCTCAGTATGATCGATTGGTAAAGGAAAAAAAATTAAGAGATTCAAGAAAGGGCAAGCAATCTATCTCACATAGTCTCGGATTTAAACACTAAGCTGAAAGAAGTGGAAAATGATAAGCTCAGTCTTGTAACAGTAATTAGGATTTTGCAGACAGAAATGACAATGACCGTAGCAAGAGTAGCAATCCATCTGGTCAAAACAAGAAATTAGATGATGATGTTCACATAGTTTCCACAAATGTGCCTACAGTTGAGACAAGAAGTCGTTTTAGTGTTCTAAACGGTACTGAAGAGAAAACTCTGAAGCATGGTCAATCTGCGGGTGGTTTTACAGAGGTATCAATGACAAAATCAAAAATAAAAAATGTAAGACAGCAAGCTAAAGAAAAAACATTCAGCAGAAACAGCTGGAACTACAATTATTTTAGGGGACTCGCTGACAAAACACATTGATCCTCGGCGACTTGGATGATCTATCCAAGGTTTCAAAGTTCATCTCTGAATGTACAATGGTGCAAATGTCGAAGCAATGAGCCACCATATACAGCCATGTTCAAAGAATGAACCTGATAACTTGATAGTGCATGTAGGAACAAATGATATCAAGGGAAAAGCACCAAGTGATGTTGCTAATGATATAGTTGACTTATTTCAAGCAATTTCAGTCAATCACCCAACGACAGAAATTATTATTTCAGAAATTATGCTGAGGACTGATCAACTGGATCTAGTGTCAAAGATCAAAGTGGTATATACAGTTCTCTCCAAATTTTGTAGACAGAGAGATTGGGGGCTGATTAAACATGACAATATAGGTCCCAAAACACTTAAATGCTTATGGTTTGCATTTGAATAAAACAGGAACTGCTATGTTTGCTGACGACACAAATGTAACAGCAACCGGGCGTACGGTACAACAGCTCCAAGAAAATCTTGGTAATAATATAGAAAGAGTCTATCAGTGGCTGCTTGCAAATAAATTAACTCTTAGTAAAGAGAAGACTGAATACATGATTGTTGGTTTGAGACAAAGATATTCAGATATGATATTCAGGACGAACCAACAGTCAGAATAAGCATTGAACCAATAAAGAAAATTAGTATAAATGTAAGACACTTGGTGTTGTCATTGACAACTAGTTGCTGTGGAAATACCGTATCAATGAAATAAATACAAAAGTATCAAAAGGTTTAGGAATGATGAGAAGAGTAAAACCGTTTGTTACAGAATCAGTTTTAGAGACTACATGTATATATAAATCTTTCGTTCTACCATACTTTGACTATTGTAGTGTGGTATGGGATAACGCTTGTTACCATGTTCTTGAGAAATTGCAACAAATGCAAAACAGACCGGCGAGAGTTTTGATTGGGAGCGGCTGTGAAGTTCCATCCAACTGAACTGGAAAACGTTGAAAGAGAGCAGAGATAATAAAAAGCATCATTAATGTATAAAGTCCAATATGGGATAGCTTCTGAAACGATGGAAGAATTATTTCAAATTGCTAATAATCAAAATTACTCACTAAGAAGTAATTTAAATAACTTTGTATTTGACAACCCTAAGATGAATTTTATGAAAAAAAGCATTAGTTATTCCGGTGCTCAGTGTTGGAATAATCCTCCAAGTAATCTAAAGGGTAAAATAGTTAGCCCATTGTAATTAGTATAGTTGTATTGGTGATGATTACCATAGCATGTAGTTTTCTTGTAGCGTAATTTTAACTGAGTGTATTGTAGTTTATTTGTAGTATAATTTTAACTGAGTGTATTGTAGTTTATTTGTAGTATAATTTTAACTGAGTGTATCGTAGTTTATTTGTAGTATAATTTTAACTGAGTGTATTGTAGTTTATTTGTAGTATAATTTTAACTGAGTGTATTGTAGTTTATTTGTAGTATAATTTTAACTGAGTGTATTGTTGTAAGTAGGTAGGAACGGCCCCTTGGAAAACAGTTCTATAAGCTGATAGGGTTACAGTTATAAAATAATTTTACATAATAATAATAATAATAATAATAATAATAGTGGTCATGCTAACAATGATAAATTAATTATAAATGAAACGAATAAGGGAAACCAGTCCAATGTTGATTCTTAACACCGTGCTCAACAGACCAGTTTGAATGGAAAAGAGGTTTCAAAATTGCACACTTAAACGTAAGAAACTTGATTAACCCTTTCCTGTCCGAGGACTTTCCCCTAGACGAGTAAAATCGTCTGAGGTTAGTCAGAGTTTATTACTAAAGTCTCCATAGGTCACTGAGGGGCCGATACGGACAGGAAGGAGTTAACCATATAGAAGAGGTCCTGGTGTATTTATCAGGTAAACGATATGATATAATTAGCGTAAACGAAACTACGCTCGATTACACAATATTCGACAACGAAATTACAGTTCAAGGTTATGAAATAGTACGCAAAGATCGAAATCGACAAGGTGGACGTGCGGTATATTTTATACGAAACTCAATTATAAAATTAGAAATGAATTTTCAATAAATAACCTGGAGACAATTACAGTTGAGATTATTAAACCTAAAGCAAAACCGTTCTTAGTAAACACTTGGTACATACCACCCAGTTCAACTATTGACTTGTTTAATGACTACGAGCTTTGTTTACAACAAGTGGACTATTAGAACAAGGAAATTTTCTGCCCAGGCGACTTCAATTGCAATTGGTCCAGACTAGAACAATAAAGACCACACATATAAATAAACTGGCTGAGATTGCCGAGATGTTTCAATTAAGCCAATTCATAAAGGAACCTACGCTAGTAACAGAGAACGGTATTTAGGAGTAAACCTGAACTAATTCTGAAGTTAGAAGTTGAACATGTGGGAATAAGTGACCATAGTTTTATTTATGTGTACAGAAAAATTTCGATTCCTTGCAGACCACCAAAAGTAGTTAAAACTAGGTAGCTTTAATTATTAAAATTATGATATACCCTCTTTCAGAACAGACTTACAGGACGTACTCGCCACAAATAAACTTTACTCGAAAAATCCTAACGATCTTTGGAATGATTGGAAAAGAAAACTTCTATTGGTAGCTGACAAACATGCACTACCGATAACAAGGAAAGTAAGAAGTGAATACACTGCTTGGCTAACAGATAGTATAAATAAACAAATGCGTCACAGAGATTTTCTAAAAGGGAAAGCTATTGAAACTGGTTCTCCTTACCTCCATCAAGCATATAAAAAGGCTAGAAACGACGTGACTAGCTTGGTCAAGCGAACCAAAACTAAATTCTTCGTCAAAAGTTTTAACAATATACTTCCAAGTATATACGAAATATATATCAAAATAAATATAACCCAAAGGATATGTGGAAGACAGTCAATAAACTGATGAATAATAAATCAAAAATAATGTTACGGAATCAAAAGTAGACGGGAGATTAATAACTGTCACCCAAAATATTACTGGGGCATTTAATGATTATTTTTCAAACATACGACAAACCTTAGCAAACAATCTTGACAATGACCAAGTACAACCACAAGAATACATACAATATCAACATACTAAATTTCGATTTCGTCAAATTCTTCGTGAAGATGTGCTTAAAGTTTTGTTAACTATAAAACCTTCTAAATCGACAAGTCATCATAGAATTCGGGCAAAGTTAGTAAAGTATTCGGCTGAAGTTGTAACAAACTCAGTGGATGATATTTTTAACAAGTCAATCAATACCAGCATCTTTTCGGACGACTTTAAAATAACGGTAGTGTCTCCTATCTTTAAGGTTGGAAACAAAAATGTCTGTGGAAATTATTGACCTATTTCAGTACTGCCAGTGATTTCAAAGGTTTTAGAGAATCAACAACTAACTAGTCACTTTGAAGAAAATAAAATAATCACAAACCAACAGGTCGATTTTAGAAAAAACAGCCAAATAACCACAAATAATTAGTACATTAATATGGACAATGGACTATTAAACGCGGGGTTATTTTTTTAGACATTAAAAAAGCATTTGACTGTGTTGATCATGCTATATTAATAAGTAAACTCTCCTTGTCCGGTGTAATGGAGTCAACTCTGGACTAGTTTAAGTCTTATCTAACCAGCAGGAGTCAAATAGTCAAACTAAACCAAATTGTATCAGAGCGACGTGCTATTAAATGCGGGGTTGCACAGGGTTCAAATCTGGGACCATTATTATTTTTGATCTACCTAAATGATTTTAAATTACCAAATTGCACGGGCGGCGCCTCGACAAGAGTAGCTCGCTGACGATACAAACATTTCAACAAGTGCTAGAAACACTAAGGAACAAGAAGAAAGTCTCAATAGAAATATAGGAAAAGTTCATAAATAGCTTTTAAGTAACAAGTTAACTCTTAGTGAAGATAAGACTGAGTACATGATCACTGAATCAAGGTAATGACTGAGTAAAATAAGGCTGGATGACAAGAAGGTAAAACGTGTAAAGAAGTGCAAGACCTTGTGGACTCTAGTTCATGAACAACTGATTTGGAGAAACCAGATTGAGAGCATACGGACAAAGGTGTCAAAAGGTATTGGGATGTTGTGCAGAATCAAACCATTTATTCCAGTGCCGATATTAGAAAAAATTTATAAAGCCCTTGTCCTTTCTTTATTCGATTGTTGTAGTTTAGTCTGGGACAATAGCTGTAATTACCTTTTAGATAAACTACGGAGAATGCAAAACAGGGTAGCGGGAATAATTACAGTTACTTTGTATGAAATTAGATCTCAAACACTTGAAGCAAGACGAAATCAACAAAAAGCTGTATTTTTGTAATAAGTTAACAATGGTCTGATTGCTGATAGCATGATTAACGTATTGAAATTTTTAAATAATGAAGCGCTCATTCTTTAGCAAAACTTGTAGAACATGGAATATTCAACCGAATGAGATTCGATTAAAAGAGACTAGGTCCAGTTATTTAAAAAAACGTTTTCTTATCCTACTATCAGACAGCAGTATCTGAGCTTTAAAATCCAAAGACCCAAGGTCATGGAAATCTATACGCCTCAGGTGTAACTCAGCCCGAGTCCTAACTGGCCCCCTGCGCTGCTGCGCTTAGACGGGAAAGATATGGACTATCCAAACTTTATTTCTTTTGTTTTACTTTTTATAGTGGTTGGGTACGCCAGTAATTGGCGCACGCTGTTGCGGCAAACCTGCCATGTCACTCTCTGTAGCCGTGGCAACTGTTGTAATTCGTGTTGGTTTACGTGTTCGTAATTTGTCGGCCTTTCTGTAATGATTTTCACATACTTAATTTACATGACAATTGTGTTAGCGTGTCTTGTACTGGCTTTAAACCTGTGGCAAAACTAAATAAATAAATAAAAACTAAATAAATAAATAAAAACTAAATAAACAATTAATGTAATTTTGTGATTAGAGTAGACAAGATACGGCCCCTCGAAAGCAAATACTTAGAAATTCTGAACGGCACCCGTTGTAAAATAATTTTACATAGTAATAATAATAACTACGAAGGGAGTTCCTAAATCATTTCGAATGCTCTTTCAAATAAGAACAACTTAATTTTTGCTTCATAGGCACTTTAAATAATAATAATAATAATAATAATAATAATAATCCTAAATCCTATCTCCAACTGTATTCATGGAAAAATATGTAATATATGAGTAAAATTTATGGAGTTGGAAGTTTGTGGAGGGGTGAGCAACATTTTCGTATTCCAAATGAATTTTTTTAATAAACATTTTAAAAAATTGAATGCCTTTGTAATGCTGTAATCAAACCAGCTATTTAGATAGTTTTGTAATGCACACCTGGTAAAGAACATCGAACTCCAGAGTCTTCATAATGACCACAGTCTTCCTTTCCCCAACCAGCGTGAGAACAATCAAATAGCGATGACTCGGTTCCGGTGCAACGAACATTATCCAGCCAGATTTGCCCTGTTCCGTCAGCAACTGAGGGACCTTGGTATGCAGCTTCAGCATCTGCATATCCAAGCTGTCGGCAAACCACACGAGCGTCGTTTATATCCCATAAATCATCGCATACTGTTCCCCAAGTTCGATTGTAAAATACTTCAACACGACCTGTATTTGGTGAGTCTGCGATACGAACCACTAAACAGACAAATATAAATGGGAAGTGAGTTGCTATTAAAGGATTAGATTAAAGAAATTAACTGGAGAAGAATAAAGTATTAGTTTTCTACGGAGCATGCATAGATCCTAATGGTGGGAAAGTTTGAGTAATCCGAGATCACCGAAAGCCAAGAAACCCCTTCGACGTAGCTTCGTAGTTTTCTAAGTCCGGTGAACTACAATTCCACGTTTTTATAAAGTTCGCTACCGAGGAAAGCTTTTTTGTAAGCACATGAGACAAGATGCGGAGTGGACTGAGTCAGAACAGGAAGAAAGTACGTTTACAACAATGAAGATCCCACTAACAAGTTATTTCATCCTGGAACAACATGACCAAGCAAACCGCACAAACTGAGTTAAAGATCGACGTAATGTTCAGTTAGGCGTACAGTTATTCCTATCTATTCAGACGTGGCCAGATCACATCAGCAGACCAATCAATATGCCAACCGAACGTTGTTTAATGTAGAACCGCTATTTTCAAATCGAAAGTGAACAGTTGCTGTTATGTGGTGCTGCGAAAGATTTCACTTGAATGTCTATAGCCTTGAATTATTTTTATTTACACATTTTGTTTATACTCTTAACTCTTTCCTGTCCGAGGACTTTCCCCTTGAACGAGTAAAATCGTCTGGCTTTAGCCAGACTAAAATACTTAAGTCTCCAAAGGTCACTGCGGACCCATTCGGACTGGAATGGGGTTAAAGGTATTCATTTTATGGTCCAAATAACCACACTAACGGCACCAAAAAAGTGGGCTCTGAGTCTCTAACAGTACTGGTTTGCTACCAGCCTGATCCATAACAATGGGTGTCTGTGAATCCTGGTGAACCACCCAGTAGCTTCTCAGAATACCTGGAACTCATCCGGAACACCCCCAGCTGCCCACTTTTTCTTACCTGAGTGAAAGTCCGACTGTTACCCAGGACAACTTTCGCACGAATTTGCTTTCTTGTCGGTTTTCTTTGAGTTACATAAGATGAAATAATACTAGCGCTGTGAAATTGAACAGTTTTTCCCTGCAATCTCAAGAGTCAAACAACCTTGAAAGTCAATCAGATGTTGAACTCAAGGAAAACACAAAATAAATCTTTAAATTTGTTATTATTTCTTCGCGTTTGCTCGTGTAGAAAAGCATATGAATCCCAAATGACACCACAAAAGTGTCACAAAAGACAACCAAAAGTGGAAATTTGGAGGATCATTTTAATGAAGTCGGTTTACCAGAACTAAAATTTGTTTGCAATAGGCTACCCTCGAAAAGTGTGAAACCCTGCGGCGAGCTATTTATTGGTGGGAGAGTAAACGTGAACATTGAAATTAAAGCCTCGAGAAACATGTCAGGTTTAACAAACACAATGCTGTTGACATGAGGTTGTAAAGTAATATAGGAAGATCTCAATGTGGGAGCGATTTTAACAGATGAAAGTTTCATTGTCCACCTGTTACGAGCCGGTCCCTAACTATATCTACGTGGCTTGCTTTTTGGTTCATTCGCTCGCAACAAAGAATACAAAACC
>JBAHVQ010215012.1:0-11652 GCA_036872915.1 Nanipora kamurai
TCACTGCACTTTATGCATACTCATGCAATGGAAACTAATTTAAAATGCACGCTTACCGAACTGGGTAGTGGTTCAGGTAACGAATTTCTTCTTGCTTTGGAAACTGCATTCTTGCGAACTGACATATTCCCAAAGGAGGAATTTGGGCTCGCACTGTTTTCCTCGCCTCCTCACCGATAATGTTCGCACAATTCTCCCCCAACACAACGATTCTTTCCTCTTTCTCCGCTAGGGAAAGGCTGCCATTAAATATACTGAGCAAACGATTGAAGACATTCTTAGACTCCATGATAAGAAATCAATGTACGAGTGAAGTGCGCGGTAGTAAAATACTTCAATCAGTCTATAATGCGACGGAGCTAGTAACAAGCGTTTATAACAGTGCTAAGAGCTTAATTTCCATCAACTACAATCTGTAAAATTGGCTAAGGGGCAGGGTATTCGAGATGTTCACCGGTGTTGACCAGTGCAGGAATGCGAAAATGCGCTTTTTTGATCGGTTTGTACCCCTCTTGCACTGGTGTGGATGCTAAAAATAGTAGACCAACAGAGAGTTTCACCGGTGCTCCTACCATGTGCTCGGGTATTGCAAGAGATGTTGCAAAAATTATTTTTGGCAAAATGCAGAGGGATACTTCAAGTAACCTCATTATTCGTCAACATCGTTATTTTCGTGCGTCGCCGTGGCTTAGATCTTTCAAGAACGACGGTAGTCCGATGAAATAAAATTTAAGCCGTAATACGAAAATAAAATCCAAACACAGAGTAAACATCGCTCATCGCTGCAGACGGTAACATAGAAGCTCGCCAGCGAACAGGCTAGCTTTAGCAAATTCTGACCGGTGCATGAGCACCTCTCGCACCCCTCTAGATCCGCCTCTGATATTGTTTCTGTAATAGCATAGGAACAAGGATAAGTCCAGAACTTGCGGCGACTTGCACCACCGTTGACTAGTGGCATCGCAAGTCATCCTCGGCAAGTTAACTTGCGGTGACTTGCATTCTCGTTTTGATAAGGGCTTAAAAACTCTCATGGCACGCTTGTCGCATTCGGATGGGTATCAGTCTGGGCAGTTCTTTAGACTGCTATAAAAAGTATCAGATAGTTATTTGATGCATTTTCGGTAATGCAAACAATTTAATGGCCTAGAAAATTTCGACCTATCATGTTAATCTACACTCCCCTCCTCCCATTCAATGTTATTCTGTTGAGCAAACCATTTTGTATGATTTCAGGAACAACATGGAACAACATTTGAACAAGGGGGGAGGCGGTGGAGGTAGGTTTATAAGCTGAAAAACTAGGAAATTGTAATTTCCTTTAGCATTTCACTACTTTTCTCATCTGGTAATGCCCAATATTTTAGTCAACGCAATGTAAATTTATTAGACGAACATGAACGTAGATTATCTCAGACTCAGATACTGATCGGCAATAGGTGGTGTGCAACCAATCCAAGGACAAAGACATTTTCGCCATGTTGGATGAAATTATAATTGTAGATAAAGAAAAACCTTTGTTAAGTTCATCCAACATGGCGGCCATGACGTAACGTGCACACCACCTATTGGAAAAGCTAAGCCGTCTGCGACCCTTGGTGAATGCCTGTGATTACTTACCGAACTTATATGAACCTTGTTCAAACATCCCGACATCATGTATAATTATTAAACTCTTTTAGGAAAGATAATGTTTTAAAACTGATATTCCACGCATGGTTTTAGTTGCTCTAGAGCGGCGGGCTCATTTCTATCTTGAAAATATTGAGTATTTAAGGTAAATCACTTGTCTGGAAAATGACATTAATTCGAAGGACTTTTTTACGTGAATTTATCACTTAACTTTGACAGTTTTCTCTGCTTGTTGACTGTTTCATATTAACTCTTTCTCGGCGGTCTCAGACTTTTATTATTTTACTGTGGCTAACAGCTGTCGATTTTACTCGTGAAAAGAAGAGGTACTGACGGGAAAGGGATAACAAAAAAAAACACTAATGTACTGCTAACACAGGTTACATTTTTCCTCTTATACTTCAAAGAGAGCGTCTCCAAGGAAGTTTTACAAAAAAACAGGAATATTTTTACCCACGCAATGCCCAAGATTTTTTCCGTAATTGATACAAGAGGGTGGAAACATTCAAAAGAGCATCTTCAAGACAATGGTTTTTTTTAAGGAACTACTGAAAAAACATGTATCACCCTGAAACTGAAAAATATTCATCAACCGCAAAATATGACTGACGCGAATTTTTTTTCAGCGTTCAGGACCAATATCAACTGAAAGCAATAAATGCCCTTTTACAGTGGGCGATTCGCTTGGATGACCGAGTCACGAAGGCGTGGGATAAAGAATATTGAATTTGATATATAATATAAAATTTATGTTTAATGTGAAAATGATCATGATGAATAAGGAAAGTAGTGAGAACAAAGCAAACTCGTCCTAACCAAGGTGAGGTCATAAATGAAATTTTTAAGTAATGGTGGCAAATAAACGTAAAAGTCTGATGCGACGAATCACTTCATTAAACCTAACTTTAGCCAGTCCAGTCACTAGAAACGCAAGGGATTCGCCGTGGATGTAGATAAGTCAGGATCAATTAAAATACTCGACCTCTCTGACATCTTGAGGTCAAATATTTTAATTAATCCCAAGACAATAGAAGTATCTCACCTCCGCTAGCAATGTGCCAACTTCCTTGCGTAATTTAAGGAAGAACGAATGTATTCAACCTCTTGATGTTTTAACCCTTACAGAAGTGAATTGGTTATTCGAATATCACGCTAGCTTGCTTCGTGTTGGCTATACCGATAAACTCATGTATGATATTTTGAGTAGCGCGAAGGCAACTTCGTGGAACGCCAAATTTTCTGCCACAAAAGGTGATAATCTGGTTTTCAACTATTTCAAACATTTGACCATAGAATTCTAAATACGGCAGTCAATTTTTGGAAAATACATTTATGTGCTATCACGCACATTATATGCCATGAGAAATCAAAGACGCTCATTTCATGAAAGTCGGAATGAACTCCTACTCCGGATGTAAAATTACGGTAAAATGTAATTCAAAAATTATTAAAAATCTTTGTAAAACTACTAATAAGAATTGGCATCCCATAGCCGGGGTCAGATACTTCAATTGTCTTCTGATCAATTAAAGTATTCGACCCTGGGAGTCGCTCACTTGTATTAATCCCGTAATTGTGACAAATTGTCATACACTAAAGTAATATTGCACCTCCACTTGTGTACTTAAAGGTAAATCGATAAAGGGATTAAGTACAATGGGTAAAGATTTAGGGTTAAAAACACGTGTGACTAAACGCATTTATACATTCTCTTTACCAATAAATCCATTACATACTTGTACTTTGACAGCGAAACCAGATTCCCATCAATATCTTTAGCTTCAAACTCGAATATTGACTCGGCGTTCTTAATTTGTCTCTCCACCTCCTGTAAATGTAAAGTCTTGACATCAATGGCTGCAACAATTATCCATCAGAAATATCTTTCAGAAATTTTGTAGAGATAAAGTATTCAATTTGTTATTTCTTAAGACATTAATATGACTTTGGTTCACCAATGAAAATATCAAGGATAAGCGTGGGCTTAGCTAACACCATAATCTCTGTGCAGTAGAGCTGTAAATGCAATGCTTTGGGTTGATGTAAGTGTTCTTCATATTGTCGACAAATGGTACAGTGACAACTGGTACAATGAATGAATACGTAAAATAATGCTGAATAAATAAATGATCTCTCGAGCATAACTGTCTTCAATATTACAAAATGTTTTCACACCTGAGGTCGAATTAAATGAAATCCTTGATTCCCATCCCCGCCGAGTCGATTTTTGAGTCATGAGCCGATATTATTTTGTAATTATTGAAAAATATCGCGTTGCAAGTTGGAAGCCTAGCCAAAGTTGAAGGAAGATGGAGGGAGAATGAAAGTAGGGGTGTTTTAACATTACAGGGGACACATTGATTCTTTGTATCATTAGCTGTCTACATGAAATATTATTTTACATTTAAATATGGAACTGAAATAAAAGAATACCTAAGGTCTCTTTAAAGATCTAAACTTCCAATTCTTAAAAATATTCTTGAAGCGTCGAAATTAATGCCACATACACATACTATTCATCATTTTAGAGGTCTTAGACGATACTAGTTTGGCCCAGCTCTACAAAGCGTGAAGCAAAACCCTCAAAGGAAATAATGATAATAATAATAATAATAATAAAGGAGGAGGAATGAAAAAATTGAAAAACGATATAAGGGAATTGGTTAACAACGAGAAAGATCTACATTGGATAAGTAGAGAAATGCAAAAGACAGTACTATGGGAAAGCGAGACGATTATGAGAAGAATATTATCTGGACTGTTGACATAAGTTGTCTTCTGATAATAGCTAGCAAACATTGATAGCTAATGCTAATCCCTTTCGACTTTTAAATGAAGGGAGGGGCACTGGCCAACATTACAATACCCTTCTAGAGTTATACTGTGTTATGAATTGTATGATTTACTGGAAGTATCATTGTATTGTTGGTTAATTCCAAAATAATAATAATAATAATAATAATAACAATTAGACGACTTGTGAACGTTCGTCAAGCTCGTTACCTCACAAAAATGATTTCTGAGCTCTAGTTGGGAATCAAACCCGCAACCTTCTGATGACCGGTAAGACGGTCTAACCATTGAGCCACCAAGACTCAGATGGTGAGCTTATTTGCAAGTTCGTCATATGTACTACCTAAGCGGAAGCTACTTTTATCATATCGTGGCTTTCGTTTTGGCTACGCCATGTGAGTGTTGGTAGCTTAGTATAGAACATCTCCAGAAGACTTCAATTCTGGGAACAGCGAGGATATTAAGAAAGACTCTAGAAAGTTGAATGGACCATTGTCACCCTAGACTACTGGCTGTAGAGGGTTGACATTGAGGATTACCAGCAAAACATCAAGTTGGGCGAATGGAGAATAATAATTATAGTAATAGTCTGGGGTAGCGCCTCCAGCAAGTATCAGCAACCCTAAAGCCACCCGTGTTAGGGTTACAACAATATACCATCCTATACCAGGTCTTGAAATGTCTGCTAGAGTTCAGACCTCAAACAAAATCCCAAAAAGCTCAATCAAAATGAGTGAGAAGTGATTAAAAAATGTATCAAATAACGGCGTGAATGAGGCTGGAGTGGATAAAGAAGGTCTCTCGCCCGGCAGATGTACCGTGGACATGGCACGCGGGCCCGGTAGTCATCATGCAACTGTCCGAAAAAGTGGTCAACACCAGAGGAAAGGGTTGTTTAACGCTAATGAACAAAGATTGTGTGATCAGGTAAGGCAAATCTGAAAAAATGATTAGCTATCTCAACTACAGTTTGAAGAGGTTCGTAGAGAGGTGGAGAAAGGTTAGATTTGATGAATGACGACCAAGTACAACAAGAAGGGGATCCCGAGGTAGAACCTGGGTAGAACCTTACTGGAAGAGACGGCTAGAAGGCAAGATAAATGAACTAAGGAAAGACGTTAGTATGATAGAAAGATGAAAGGACGGCAAACTGAGAAAAGAAACACAGAAGGCGAGATTAGATCGATTGTATTCCGTGAAAAAGAAAGGGTTCAAGAGAGTTGCAGAATACTTAAAACAGCGAATTAAAGCTAAATCAGCCACAGTGAAAAGATACACTGAAAGAGTTAAGCAATACAGACAGAATCACTTATTCCAATCTAATCAATCCAAGTTTTACAAAGAACTAGACGGTGAACAAGAGCATCCCCAACAAAGAGCAGTCGAGGAAATTTTGGGCTGACACCTGGGAAAAGGAAACTGTACATAACACGCATGCTGAACGGATCAACGATGTAGAGGTTTTCCGAAATAAATTTAAACTGCTATAGATTACTTTCCACCAAGAACCAAACTTGTGTTATGTATCTTTTAATTTATTAACTATTGGGTGAGGTGGTTGACTATGACAAAGAAAATAAGCCAGTTTGACTGCGTATGAGAACAGAGTCAGGAAAAAATTCACTCATTTATAACGTCACCAAAAGGCCACAGTTTTATGAGAAATGCAAATGCAAATGCCGATCAAAACGGGAACTCCATCAAAGTTGCAAAATAATTAATATTGTTGCAGCCCAATTTTCAAGTTGTTTTAAGGTCCGTTTCCGCTTAGGAAAATTTTCCAATGGAAAAACTTTGATCAGGTTTCTCTTTCCATATGAAAAAAAACTGATAGTCGAAAGTCTTCTACTATTTCTTTTGTTCCTGGTGGAAAACTTTCCTGTCCTGGGAACATTTTACTGAGTGGAAACGGAACTTTAGGGACAATCATTTTGGGTTTATGTAACTGAACAAGACAAGCTACTTTAATAAGCAAATGGTCAGAAACAGGCTTCAAAGAACGTAATTATAGATGTACATATTGTTATCAATTACATCGAAATATCTGTCTTCTGTCTTTTCAAATCTGTATTTGAATTTACATTTAGCAGGTAATATGTATTGGTTACATACCATGACTGAGGGTGACAACTGGTTTAGATCGAGGAGAAGAAACAATAACATGGATCTGTCACTAAGAGCTCAAATCGAAGAGATGAGTCCGAGAGTTTTTCTTACATTTCCACTCCAGGGAAATGGAAACCATTTCGAAAAATTTTGTTTTGGGCTTCACGGTTGACTGAAAAGCACCAAAAGCGAAGAACAACTCAAGTTAGACAGTGTCCGAAGACAGTTTGGCGTCGTTGTTTCAGCCACGCATATAGAGAGATATATTTATGTCTTATACTTTATATCCTATATTTCATATAAGATATTCTACATGTTACGTTTTACATATTGTTTAATATTTCATGTTTACATATTTTTCTTATAATTTAATTTTTATATTTTACGCAGACATTCTAAATATATACTGATATTTGATATGTATATATATCTACATTAACTCTATTCGGTCCAACCCTTCAAATACCGTCATTGCACGGTGTAAACTTTCGTCATTTTGATCTACAGTCTTTTCAAATTTCGGCACAAAACAAAGTTTTTTGAGATCTACGCAAAAAAAGTCATTCAAAAGTGCTTTTTGGCGTGCGTAATCTTGAATAGTCTTTTCAATTTCCACGAACCTTAATGAGTTAAGTGTATTAATGTTTGTAAATATACATTTACATGCTTACATATACGTTTATATTTATATATTTATATTGATAAAAACACCAAATGAACCTATGAGATCAGTCTTGAATTCGTAGAGTCTCGTACCACCAGATTTAAGAACAAAATAGTATTTACGCCAAAAGACAAGACGCCTTAATTTTGCCCAGGAGTATTTCGTGCCACATTCAGCCTTCAATGAAGCAACACTTGGTCCATTTCTAGAGTCATTTGGACGATCTAAAGAAACAGATTCCGTCATTTCATAATTACTTATTTTCTAACAACAGTTTAGCTGTTCCCTGTAAACCTCCCTTTGGCGAGTAAGGTCGTCCGGCGATTAGCTAGAGTAAAATTATTTACCCAATTCATTAATAATTCTTATAGGAAAAGCAAAAGAAAATGAATATTTAAACAATCTTTTAGATATTAATACAACACAGCTGCAATTTGTCTGTGCTTGCGAACAGGTGGGCAATTTGTCTGCACATGCGCGAGAATCGGTTAACAAAGCCTGTAAATAGTCAAAATGGCGGTTTTGTCAACTTTATCGGCTCGAGCTTTTTTACTCTTACAAAAGCTCTCTGTTGCAAAGTAAAGCAACAGATTGACTGCGTATGTCTTTTTTCACTTTGATTATCAATAGTAAGCCGAATGTTTCACGATGCATAATTTTCATAACGTTATTTGTTGCCAAATCTCACGAACGTAATATTTCAGACATGGAAAAGTCAAAGGTTCCCTTGTATTTAAAACGAACAAAAACAGAATTGAACTTTCATTAAATACGTCCATCAATGATTAAAATGTATTTGGCGATAAAAAATTACGAGCAATTTAAGTTGTTTTTCACCAAGCTATTTCCATTATTCTGTCATTCCCTTATCAATGAGACACAATGACCAACTTAAAAATTTCACGTAAGTGTAATTAAAATATCTCAGCTGGCATGAAAACCTACACCTGCTTAACCAAGCAAGGTGCCTTAAGTTTATCTGACATTAAAAAAATTATAGCAAAACAAAAAGACAGACTTTGTGTGAGGAATGATGAGCTTCACAAATTCTAAAGGTGTAAATATAGAGGGCCTTTTAGCCACGTATTTTCAGACAGTGAGGGATTTCAATCAGTCATTTTACGTTTTTCTGGTATAAGGATCTCCTCCAGCATAACTTGTGTGGCAATAAACAAAATCACCCAGTTCTTCTGCAAAGGCAAAAGAGATAACTTCAAATTAATAAGACATCTAAGCACACACACTAAAAACTGGATAAAATGCTGGGAACAGTAATCAGAAAAGGACACAGGCTAGTAATACCAGACACTGAAATAATACAGATGCTAACAAGTTTTTTCCCAGGGTAGACATTTCTTTAAAACCTTATACTATAATTGGTAACTGATGACTGTCTGGAAAGTAAAAATACATTTTTGAGGCCACAAAAATCTAACTGGCGCATTTTTTTGAAATAAAACGAAATGTCAGCAGTAAAGTTGGGGCACGTCACATTCGGCTTGATCAAACTGAGGGGTGATTGTGTGCGATTTTTGAACATCTAGCGCATTTTTTCTCGAGGATTACTCCCATTCAGCTAAACAGATCAATAAACATAAATTATTTTTAAATTACTTTGAAACTGTTGACATTGGTTTGATTTTTCGCTATCCCTCGTCAAATATGTGAGATTTTTGCTGTTCTCGTAGAAAATGGTCAAATTCGATTCCTTATATCGTCAAGAAGTGCTTTAAAGACATTCTTTAAACCCCATATTACGGCAAGAAATAGCCGTATGGAATATCTGAACTCACCTTACACTAAAGGACAACGTTTAGCAGCATCTATGAAAGTGAACACCAGAGACTAGTGAAGTCAAGTTTCTTCAAGATTCGCGTCGTAAAATTTAACAC
The DNA here is from genome assembly GCA_036872915.1 of Nanipora kamurai. NCBI lineage: Eukaryota > Metazoa > Cnidaria > Anthozoa > Scleralcyonacea > Helioporidae > Nanipora > Nanipora kamurai. The sequence continues at coordinate 9,088 of JBAHVQ010215012.1, forward strand.
TTCCTTTGTTCCGATCACGAGGCCGTTAAGCTTCAACTGGGCACACCCAACATGGACAGCAAACCGCCAGGTGGACGGATTTTCTTCGTTCTTTAAAGTGGCTTCATCTCGTCTCTGAATCCGTGTTCTGATATTTTCCATTGGGAAAGGAAGATGGGGGAGCAACAGCACCCGCGATTTCTTGGTGAGAACTGGCAAATTGCCCACATGCTATGCATCCGTCAAAATCTCTGCTGTCCCAGTGAATACAATACACGGTCGCATAGAACTTCAGTCTTTAAAACCATGACTGAAAATGGCGGCGTCTGTGAATAGAAAATTCTCAAAGGAAATATATCTCAAATCCACAACAACGATCTTTACACACTTCTGGATTCTTTTGAACTGTACTGGTGACTTGGTAACAGAGTCAGGTTGCTGTATAACTGTAAAAAGAAGCAAGACGGTGAGCCATTTTTTCCTTCTTTTTTTCTCATAATAGTATCAGTTCATGTGAGATAAAAGTTATTAAAGTAAATGATTTGAACCTGTGAGAATCATTACATGTTTGCGGAAGTTGATCGTCCAGGTTAGTGTAGTCTTGAGAAAGACTGTTGGCGGAAGTGACTGACGTTTCGACGACCCGATAGAAATATAGGCGAACATGACGTTTACTCTTCCTTTGACTCTGAAGATAACCACCGCTAGCCCGAAGCCGTCGAAACGTCAGTCACTTCCATCAAGAGTCTTTCTCAAGACTACACTCACCTGGACGATCAACTTCCTCAAACATGTCATAAAAGTTATTGTAAAAGATGATCTCAAATGTTTACAGTACACGGATGCTTACACGGATGATTACGTAGATATAAAAGAATGATATATCAAAATATAAACAATTTCGAACGAACAAAATTTAGTTCCTTTTGTAAAGGATGACGGTCATGACCAACGCAAATTCTTAGACGTTATACTGCCAACATTATGGATCATCTCCTTTCGCAAAAAAGTTATTCGTAAATGTTAAAATGCCGTTTAAATATTTTCCTTGAAACCGGCAGAGTTCTGTAGTCTTTAAAATTAAGAAGAAAAAGCTTTGAATTTCATTTATAGTCATTGTACACCAAGCATAGGAAATTTTCAAAATGGCCGACCAAGAACGCTTTGAATTTAAAAATAGGGAAGGTCTCAAAAACTGTGCCTTCGCACTTGTTTATATTTTGAGATTTTATTCTTAAGCGTCAATGTCATGTAAAAATTCGAGATTACCTTTTAAAATAGCTATTTTTCACCATTTTGAAGACAAAAAAGACAAAACTGGGTCACCGTTTTCCTTCATTGTACTACAATACAGCAATCTGACTCACTTACAAGGTCACCAGTAGACTTCAAAAGAACCCAGAAGTGGATAAAACCCGTTGTTGCAAGTTTTGTCTACATTTCCACTGACAATTTTCTATTTGCAAACACTGCTTTTTTCAATCGCCATTTGAAATTTCGCAGACCGTTTATTCTATTCACTAAGGGACTGGGATGCACAGACAAATTGCAGCTATGTTTATTAATGCAGCATTATCCTAATTTAAAAACATCTTTTCTTTGGAATTTCTTGGTTCAGATGCTTCGTATCCCTGTTACAGCATTAAAATGGCTTTGTACCATTATGTTGTACAGTACGAGAATAAAATGCTACCAAATAAAATCAAGCAAACAACTAGTAGAACTTTCAATTAATTTTCATATTTAACTTCTTCCCCATCTAGGATTCTGTCCTTGACAAGTAAAATCGTTTGGCGTTAGACAGCAAAACACTAAAGTTGACACTGTTTTAAAACGAACCAGGGATGGCAAGCAGATAACGCCCAGCCACTTTAGTTAATGCCGAGATGGATTTAGCCACAATCAAGGCCTGCAACTTAAAAGTCTGACAGGGTAGACAGTAAGAAAGCATGTTTGGGCAGGATGCCTAACCTGGAAAAAATGAGATTCTATAATTGCAAGTTCACACCTGCATTCACTGCACAATAAAATTTTAGCATGAATATAATGGACTATAATTACCATCTTGAGAAAATCTATAGAAGAGATAATGATCTTTAAAATGGTGCCGATCGAACACATGATGGATAATGTTTGCCTCAAGCAGACTCTAAATGAAACAGAAAAGTTTATATTCTCAAAATCACATCATGAAAAATTTTACTTTCTCAGATGTCAATATATGAATTAGGAGTGATCACTTTGGGTTTTTTTATAAGGGAATAGGCAGATTAGTCTTGCATAAAAAAATTAGAGAATGTGCTTCACAATCAAAGAATAAAGATTAAAGCACAGCTTAAAACTTTAAAGTGTAAAGCCATAATAAAAAAACACAACTTCAAAACATTTAAGATAACTTTAGTAACGTTTCGTAGCCATCGTGCAACACCTTCAGAGTATTAAATTACAGTTGTTAAGATCTATTTATGTTATACAGGTCAAATTTAAAATAAGTGAACCAATAATTAGCAATGACGAACCATACCGGACAAGTAGAGAAAACTCTACTTGGCCCGGCAGGGATTCGAACCCGCGACCTTCGGTTTA
>JBAHVQ010215033.1:0-11652 GCA_036872915.1 Nanipora kamurai
ATTTGATAACTTTATTGAAATTTAAATTTTCGCTTGTTCACTTGTTCTTTACTTTGTTTCTTTGACTATTGGTATGTAATAAAACACTTATTTACTGGACCCTCGGGAAAGCAGTGTGTTTTGTGGCCCCTCGATCGCCGTTGTTGCCCTCGGCATCGCCTCGGGCCACAAAACACACTGTTTCCCTCGGGCCCAGTAAATAAGTGATAATTGTTATATAGCTAATGCTTAACGCTAAATGTAATTCGCTGATTTGTGGTCACGTGGCCTTAGATAAATGCAATGTTTCCCGCCGGGCAACAGTTGAGAAATTGTTTCCCGCTCCGACCAGCTACGATTGAGATGGAGTCGAAAATTAAGAAACGACGTTTTTCCAGTCTATCAAAAGAAGACATACAGCATCTAATAGAGAAGAAAGATTCAGAAAATACACAGAAGGCAACAAGAAATGCTGTTGCAACCCTTAGGATTTTGCAACGAAATTTCCCCGGACGAACCTTCACCGAAAGACAATAAATACCCTGAGAAAATGTCGAAGGAAGAGCTCAACGAACTTTTGATTGCCTTTCACCCATGCGAGAAAAAAGAGTGGAGAAAACTATAAAAAATCTGCCTTGATGGGATTGAGGTTTGGTCTTCAAAGACATTTTCTACTTATGAGAAATTTTAATATTATTGGTGGTCAAGAATTTGCCAAATCAAATCAAGTTTACGAGACATCCATTGTTCATTTAAAACGACAAGGCTTTAGCAATGTGGAACATCACAATGCAATATCGAGGGAAGATCTCGAGAAAATTCAGTCGTCTTACAATCCTGCTGTTCCTGATCCAAAAACCCTTCAGTTCTTTGGTTCAAATTATGTTTCATCTACTTCGTCGTCGAAGAGGAAAACCTTCGACCTCTCACAAAGCAGTCGCTCACCGCGCAGACTGATGCGACAGGAAAAAAGTTTGCTTATCAAGCAGCAGATGAGCTGAAGGAGAACCACAGAGGTAAAGACCACCCTGATGATTCCCCAGGCGAAAGTCGTATGTATGAAGGGCAAGAGTGTCCATTTTGTCCAGTAAAGGTTTTTGAACTTTATCTATCAAAGCTGTATCTTAAACTATCTTGTGTATGTCAGAAACCTAAAGCAAGGGAAAATTTTAAAGAAACCGATGAAGTCTGGCACTGTAATGTCCCTCTGGGCAAAAGCACTTTAGGTGCTATAATAAATAGAATTTCCAAGACCAAGGAGTTGGAACTTTCACAAACGTACGCGAATCATTGTATTCTGCCAAAAGCCAGTGGTTCGACTGCTAGTTCTGGTCTGCACGAATCCCGTGTTTTTACAAGTGACAAAAGATTATGGAACCATGGCCCATATTCTTTTTCCTCTTCTAATTTTTTTATTCCAGTGGCAGCCTTAATAGTAAGTGCAACCTTCTTGCACTCTGCTATGCATTTTTTAACTTTTGTGCATAGTTGAACGTAGGTGTATGACACTTTTGACCTCTCTTGTTGGCTCCATCCTTAAGCTCTGCGAGAACTTTTGAATAAATTCCACTATCTTTTGGTTCTTGATATTTTTAACAGAAGCTTTCTTTTGTAGTAATCACTGTTTATAACTATATTAATCAAATTGTTTAACAGGTTGTTGCTCCGTTGGGGTTTTGTACCAGATTTCTTTTTTTGTTTACGAAATTTCATTTTACCATGTTCACTTGAACTTTCCCTGTCACTGTCAATTTCACAATCACTGACACTAGGAATAGGATGGCCACTTGACAGAACTCTCTCTCTCTCTTTCTTTCTCTTACTCTCCCTCTCCCTCCCTCTCTCTCTCTCTCTCTCTCTCTCTCTCTTTGGTCAACACCTGGTAGACCAGGTGTGTTCGGGTTTTTATCCAATGTCATCAATCAAATTTTGCAGATTTAAGAGGCTCAACTTCAGCTCCTTTTAAAACTCCATATATTCCCCTTAGAATATAAGGGAATATGATACTGCAGACAACACCTCAAAAACAAATGGAAACAGAATGACTGCATTTTTAATTGTGCAACACCAGAGACATGATTACAATAGTATAATCTTTAGTGAAAGGAAACTCTGTTTTTCTTGACAGCAATGTCAAGTGTGTCTGGGCTAAGGACTCTGACTTGAAGGAAAGTTTAATCAGTGAGGTTGATTCCGCTGCCCGTGCAATGCACTTTTAGAAGAATTCGAGATTGAGATTCCAGTGAAAGCAGACCATAAGAGTCCAGCAGAATTTAAATATAGGGTTAGCTTCTTAACTTTCCTTTCATGATGTACCATTGTAACTCTGTATCTTGAAAAATAAAGTATGAGAAAAAAGTACCAAAGTCCTTGATAGAGGATTACTGGAATAGCCCAAGCCACATCTCATTATCCAATGTCTTGGAGCACCTATCTATGTTTAGCCCCGGGGGAAGGTCCCACATATAAATTTCATAAAAACTTTGATAAAATCTCCCATTGTTGGACGGTAAATGTAAGTTTGCAAAAAAGGTAATCAAACAGCTCCACACTTGAACCTAGGAAAATAGGCCTTTGCTAATTCGTTTTAACATATCATAAAAATAAATCAAATATTCCCAACAACCAGGGCCCGAACAATCAAATTCTCGAGGGTGTAGCAGGAAGGTATTCCCCGAATATGCCCCAGGGGCATTATCAAGATTAAATACGTGCACAAGATTCACGCATGCAATATGAAACAAACACTATAAAATAATACCATTGCCAAGGAGGTCTGAACTGTCATATTCAAAAGTTTATTTTGTTATACATTTTTTTGTGATATAAATACGCACATTTTTAGGCTTGTACCTGTTTGTGTATAAAGTATTGGTGGGTGATTTCGTCAGTTTTTATTGTCCTTTCCGTTATATCCATTACAGTTGGGACAGTATCCAACTTTTGGCCCAGCTTTCCAACCTGCGGTTTCCTTATTTATTTCTTCAATTCCATGCACATTACAGACAGGTAAGTCGCGTGTCAAGCAAGAGTATTTGGTTTCTCACGGGCAAGAAATGGATTCTTCGTTATCATACGCGCATGTGCTAAATTAAATTAAGTTACGCATTAGGAACCGTACGAAGCAATGTCGCTCCTTTGCCGCTCCAGAGTCGCATAGTGCGACAGCCTCTGTCGTACTCACCTCCGCTGCCTCTCCAAGTTAAGCCTGATAACTGATTCATACACCGTTCTTCTGCCGCTGTTCATTCATTAATTAAGTTCGACGCATGAATAGAGCGGCGTTTGAAACGGGCCTAAGAAACGATAGACAGAAAGATATAGATAGAAAACTTTATTTATACACGCTAACTACGTCAACATTAGCTGATTTCTACCAAAGACGTGTACAATAATATAACAAAACCTAAATAGTAATAATATAAACGTAGATAAGTATTTAAGTGTTCAACTATTACCTCAATACTATTTACTATTTACATATTTTGTCTAACATGAATAGCAGTTTTACTTTCGAATAATGAAAGCAACTTGCTCTCTCTAATTGCAAACGGCAGGGAGTTCCATATACGTGCTCCGTCAAACATGAAACTCTTTTTCATGCTGTTGCTTCGTGGTTGTGGTAAACAAACAGTAGCTGATATGTCACATAGTTTGTAGTTTAATCTTTGTTTTTTAAAAGTGAAAAGATTTGTAAGCGATTTTGGTCCCATGTTATTTAAAACTTTAAACATTAGTTTGGCTTTTTCTCTTTGTGCTTTAAGTGGTTCTCAGCCTAACGCACTTAATGCAAGTTTATGATCTATTTCGTTGCTCATATTCAGTATAATGTGAGCACACCTGTTCTGAAGCTTTTGTAGTCGTTTGGATTGCGTCTCACCAAATACATTCCATACTTCAAAACAGAGTTAAAATACGGTTGAACAATAACATTGTGGTCGGAAAGAAGCGTATTCTCTTAAGCGCCAGAGATCAGACATCCCGGACGTTGTTTTCGTACAAATACTGTCAGTATTGCTTTCCCAAGACAAATGCTGGTCAACTATCACTCCGAGAGTCTTACATTCATATACGCGTTTAATTGGAAAAAATTTTTCCCGCTCATTAATGTCCGACGATAACGAAATTGAAACTAGTACATGAGTCAGATAGGGTTGTCAGTACCACTCGGGTGGACAAAGACAGGTATAGTTTCTTGGAGAGAGTTTCACCCACAGATGAAGATTAAATGTGAAAGCAACTGATATCATCGCGCAGTTTTTATGTTTTTACAGGACGAGAAGTGGGTAGCAATTTTGGCCAACACTACCGATGTCGATATAACACTTAACTTACTTCACATCATTTTAGTTATGCATATAAACTATTAAAAAAAACAATGGTCTTTACAGCATCCTATAATAAACATGAGCAGGATTGATTCGTACCGATTTTAGCATATTAGCCTGAGCCTTTAGTATCTATCGCTGACCAGCATGACAATTGTCACTTCTTGGCCTCGAATTCGACTGGATTCTTTGCAGTTCGGCCAACTGGTCTCTATATAAATTATATAGTTTTTCAACATTTCGACCACATGGACTTTTTCATCGTTTCATCCCGGTAAAGTTGGCTGGAAGTTATATAAAGAAGTGCGTTTTCTCGACATTTTTTTTAAACAAAGGCGGCTTACAAGAAGCATGATGCTGCCAATAAACAACAAAAAAGGTCGATTGGAGTATCAAAACTTCGTATTTGTATGATTTTTCGTTTTGTAAGGTAGAGAAGCAACACTGACAGTATCTCATTTCAATAAACATGACAAAGTACGTAAACATAAATGAAAGCATAAAACTGAAAATGCAGTGAAATACTAGGCATAAATTATGATGAGACATTACGGTGAGAATCGCTAAAAACGCTTTAGCATACTGCCCACGGGACTGAAATCGTCCAGCCCGCTCCGTGTAATTAGCCCCTTAGTTCGATGATTTCTTTGGAAAAAATCATTGAAAGTTTGTTGTCAGGCAATAGTCTTCAATGTAGATAGTAAATGGATAGGTTTAGAAGCCTATTCAAACATAATTGATAAGATCGTTGGTAAAGATGGAGGTTTTCAACCAAAGGATACTTCTCCAAAATGTCCATATGTTTTCAAGATGGCGGCCAAATCACATGTTCGTCTCATTTCTGTAGGTTTGCAGTCTTAGAACACTCAAACTTGAAAGTATCCCACGTCAAATTTTGCCATGACATACATTTCGCATACGTGCGCGCAACCTTCACTAGCTTCACAAAAAACCATTACCTCCTGCTGTTAGCAAACATTTTAAATGTATAATGAGCAATCTGATGAGAACTATAGACGTCTGCACCAGACTCTCTATGCTTTGAACCTTTCGTAGCTGTGTTAGGAAAGAAAACAAAACAGTCTATCATGGTGTGACTCAATCGTGAACGCGTTCAGTCAGTTGTCATGTTCAATGTTTTGCTGAGGGATGTTCCTGTGTGCTGATCGGATGTTATTGTGTGCTGATGCAACTCGAAGCTTGAAATTTTAATATTTTTTTGCGTTCTAGTGATGATCCCAATACGGTTACCAAAACACGCTCCTATCTTGAATTTTCTTAATCTCTTTATCAAACCCAGCTAGAAATACATAAAATGTACGTGAAAGATAATCTCAGGAAATCTTATCTGACATTCCGCTAGGCCCTTAGGCCCTATTGATTACTATACATGGGTTCATATAAGGTTGAAAATAGAAGCGCAGTAAACATGCTCTTAGGAGGTCACAAATGTAGCGACTTTATGATCTCATTTATGATTATACATTGAGTTTAATTATCCCTGTTAAAACAGCCCTCGGGCTTCGCTAAGATGAGCAGATGATCCACTTCAGGTAATCCAAGTGCTAACTACTTGCCCACCGAAGGGGTAGGGCGAAGGGGGCACCCATCCACAGTGACCCTTTTTGAGGGGTAGCATTGTTGGTATTCGTGTAGTTTTGGTAAATTAATCCTAGGAACAAAACTGTCAGAATCATAACTAGTAATATAAGTAAGAGTGACGAGATTAAACTTCTAAATGATGATAATGGTACATTCTTTATACCTTGCTCTGACTACTCTCGTTTCAAATACTGAGATATGATGTGCGGGCGTTCGTTAAACTCAACAGTCAGAAATTGTTTCGGATACCCAGACGGAGAATACGAGCTTGGAGAACTTGTTCGCACATCGTCTTTCACACTCCAAGCTCCCATATGTGTGATGTTAATGCACAGTATTCATACAGTCAGTAAAAAAGTCTGAACAAAATTATGTATGTATGTTATGATTCACGATTCGAGTTTTTTGTTTGTTTTTTTGCCTGCCGGTATGCCCGTGTCATTGCTAAGTCATTGAATCCTGCAGAGGCTTGTTTCATTTTTAATTAATTCCTTGAAAGTTTGCCCAGTGATACATATGCATGTAACACGAACGGAGCGCGTTATTCCGTATAACATAATGCTATATACTCGTTCTATCTTGTTGGTCTGCAGTATGTAATATGGCACCCAGGCGTTCATCCCCGAACTAAAGTCCTCAGTATAACTTGATTATAATAGTATTTGTTGACTGCATGCCCAGGTAGTAGGTTTGTTTTCATATCACTCATTTTGGTGTACCTTGTTTTTCCAGAAAACAAGACGATGTTTAGACGTGAGGCAAGCTTCTGTCTGGTTTGAGTGACAGGGCTTATTCAATCATAAAACAATCATGATAACGTTGGAAAGAAATTCCGTACGCCAGCAGTCAGCACTTGTTGCCATCAGACGATCTCTTTAATTTTTGGTGTATTTTAGTGATGATCATTTTTTATTGAATTAAAGTTCGTGCTCTTCAATCTTTTCTTTCCTGATACGCCTTCCGTGATTTTGCTCAGGCTGACGCCACACTGTTTCACTCTTTCTGATGCCAGATGATTTTAGTTTGAAACGGGAAACCCCCGGACCGGAAAAATTTAAAAGGTTTTGAATAAATAAATGAGGGCATTGCAAAGTTTTTACAACACATCTTGTTTGTAGGAGGAATATACCCTCCGGGGCTTGGCTAAATGCCAATAAAGGTCGTCAACGAAGGTCACAAACGTCACAGCTTTGAAACATAATACCAATAAGGAACCGATCAGTGAAAAAAAACACCTCTCCATAAAAGTTTTGGCAAGCAACAGACAGTCATCAACCGAGCTGAAGGTCAACCATAATCGATCAGTGTTGTTGTTCTACATAGTGAAGGGATGTTATTTAATGAATTTCATTATTTGATAAAATCACCCCAATTCTGTCTAAACCATTTTATCTGCTTCACAAAACACTTAAACACTAATTCCATTTTCTGACCGGAACGTTTTTCCACCTTTTTCGCATCATGCCCCCAGGGAGTTCCTTGTGCCCCAAAACGCTAAGTTTTCCGAAAAATAAACCAGAACTGACGATTCCAATAGTACTCACTGATCAAATAGAAATGTTTAAAAGGCGCGTTTCGAGTCCTTTTAATTCCAGTAACTTGTAGAATTAAAAATAGCAAGGAAATACTAAGAACCGAATGAAAATACGGGAAGATACTGCGGTGGTTTCGTGTCCACGAAGGACAACAATGTTTAACTCTAGCGACTGAATTGTTTTTCTTTTGCTCTTTGTTCTATCTTTGTGTTTGTTTAGAAATCAAATTTATTCTTTTCTTCAACGTAAGGTCGTTAAGGATCGATTAATTAAGCCTCACAAATGACGGAAACTTTGACCTAATGACGGCTTTATCCAACGCACAAACGGAAAGGTTTACTCCGAGATGTTATTTATAACACGTTTTTACATATATATTATTTCATCCGCATTACAGACCTTGTTGTAAAATGACCACCGATTAGATATTCTTTTATGGGCATTTGAATTAGCCTAACTAACCTTGTTCTTGGGTTAATAGTTCAAAAGAAATTTCTCGTGGTATGAGGCTAGTTAGGTTAATTCAAATTTTCGTTCAAGAATATTAAATTGGTAGCCATTTTTGCAAACCGTCTATTTGGATGATTTTCTCAAAAAGCTTTCAGCTGAGCAGACAACTGAGCGGAATGCTTTAGGTCATTCCAAGTCCACTTTAGCCGAAAACGCCAGCTTTGTGGACCCTTTATTTTAAGTTTGAAAAGGAAGCCGATACAGATCATCAGTAATATGAAACTGTAAACTGAAACACTTGTAAACTATTTTATCCATTCGTTTCCGTTTGTGGCAAGAAGCCCAAAAATTTATTGCACTGCAACTGCTGATCAAGGGATCAACGTTGTAAACTACGTTGTCCAGTCATGATTATAGTGGTGTTTAAGCATTGTATCTGGGTTTACTTTCTAGTTAGAAATCCCAACTACAGAAAACAGGTTTATTTGGGAATTCTTGAAAGTTCATTTTAGTTTATTTGTACTATTAGGGCAATTTATACAAGAGAAAATAAGCCGCGAATACTCATAAAAATGGCCTTCAGTGAAGTCGTTCACGACCAAAATAAACCGTGGTTAATTTTAGTCGCAAAAACGCTGGTATAAACGCACTGTTTGCGGCTTATTTTTTCTCGCATAAACGGCTTTATTGTTAACATGGATGTAATTGCTCTGCCTATGCGTGTTTTTTGTGTTTCAGCTATCATGAACAAATGCTGACCTTGTTCATCTATGGTAGCAATATTGCGACAGAATTGATCGACCAGCAATTCTCTGACAAATTTTGAGATAGATCGTGGTCGCGTTTTGTAATGCAGCTAAATTTTCATCCTCATTATATCCAAAACATAAGTAAAAACAAAAGGGTATATTCAAGGAGTAGTTGGCATCAGGGGCTTTGGAAGCCGTGGGTGTCCAATTGTCCGGACACCCACAACTTTTGGAGTGTGGGTGTCCCCTACAGGAAGGACACCCACAACGATTTAAACATTGACAAACTTTGCAAAGCATTTGTATACAATGAAATACAAATAGGGGTTTTTGGAGGATTTTAGTACTGCTTGAGGAAAAAACTGATTCAAAATTATTAATGTCGAAGAATTTAATACTTGTTTACTTTAATGCCATATCAGGTGACGGATTACCAGTCATCATCATGGGGCTAGTAGGCTAAGTAAAATCCATGGATAATATTCTCACGCCTTGAAACGGTAATGACATGTATTTTCTGTAGAGCCATACATTGAATAGATTTAATGTTTTAAGTCTGATTTGGGATAACAAAAAACCAAACAAACTTATTTCATGACATTCACAGGCCTATTTAAAAAAGTAGGCTATAGGCTTCAGCCTATAGGATGATCCGCCACTGGCCTTAACATTGGGTTGGCATGGAACACCCACAACTTTTAAAACCTTCCAAAGCCCCTGGTTGGCATTAACACTCAGTAACATGAAATGATACTTATTCTAAAAACAGAACGTACTGCTTGACTGTTGATCTCGAGCCTGCCGTGTTACAGTGGCACTGACGTCGTTAGACCTTGTGATCTTGACTTCAATGACAATGTCACGAAACCCGTGTACAAGCCAAAGTTTCTCGTGATATCGTCAATCATCGAAGGTGCACATGAATGGAGTCAGTTGAAACGCTGGATCAGCTTCCTGACGTCATAAACATCATGTTAATTTATAGATACCTCACTGGTAACTTTGTAAAAGCTGTCCATCAATGATACACATAGTGTTTGCCACAAATTTAGCTATATTTTCATATGTGCAAGGCAAAAATATCAATAAATATATCGAAACATCACAGCAACGAAGTAGAAGGTGTTGTGAACAAAATTTTTTCCATAAAAAAAATATTTTTGTTTCCAGCGGAGAGTATCTGATAGCCGATTACAGGCATGACGCCAAATTTTTGATTAAAATTTCTCGAGAGCGTGTGGGGAAAAAAAAATGTTTACGACTTTGAATAATTCTCCCGCTTGACATGTAATAATTAATTTTAACATGTCCCGTTTTATTTTGTAATATCACAGGGTGTCTCATAAAATGTCGTATTAAATATTTGAGAACCATACCTCATTTTAGTGTGTAGCGATAACCAATTTGTGCAGTGATAAAGTGAAACTGTACAGTGATAAACAGTAAAAATTTGCAGTGATAAAATTTGTTGTGATAAATTCTTAATTAATAAAACCCAATAAAACATTTGAAATTAATAGATTTGAATCATTTGATTTACATCATTCACATTAATATGGTTCCTATAAGGCTTACAGGGCTTCAAAGTGTTGCTCACGACCATTCGTTTGGCACTTTGGTATAACAGTTGCAGACTGTTTTTTCTGTGAAAAAAATCCTATTTCGCTTGAAAAAATTCTTGTCATGGATTGCTTTTAGAGGACCGGCGTGGTCATCGAATCAAAATGTGCAGTAATAAAAATTTCTTAAAATTAGGAATGTTGAGTACGTCCTTCTTTAAAAGACAAAGCATAACGAAGCATAACAGCGTAGTTATAAGGATATGAAAGCCTTGTTGTTATTTTATATTGTGTGCAAATTCTAGAGAATCTTAAACCATCAATGTAGCAGCTAGAGAAGTTATACGGAAGTTACCTCTCAACAGAACTATTCAAACTTTAACCGAGACGGATTTCACGGTCACTGTTTTTATCATATCGGTTATACCGTTAAGGGACCTGTTTTGTGTTCAGAATAGGTATGCAGCTTATAACTTCGCCGTTTTCTACCTTTTAAAAAAGACTAGCTCGACTGTTTGATGGGAGGATTAATTTTTACCAAAGACTCAATGGGCATGTACTGAAGAAACTTTCCTGCAGTAACAAGAGAAAACTGGAGTTACTAAACACTCAAACTCTTACCAGGTGATCTGGAAGAAAAATTGGAGTAGTTGTCAAATACTAATCCATTTGCAGCTTTAAACTAGTTACATACGAGCAAACTCAATCTACAGAACGTAGAGAGTGATTTTTTATCTCAGATTAGTTGTCGAGCCCTCATGGTCTAGTGGTAAGACAACCGTACCGGCAATCGGGAGACTCACAGCTTTTCTGAGTTTTGATGGGAGGATTAATTTTTACCAAAGACTCAATGGGCATGTACTGAAGAAACTTTCCTGCAGCAACAAGAGAAAACTGGAGTTACTAAACACTCAAACTCTTACCAGGTGATCTGGAAACACGGAAGAAAAATTGGAGTAGTTGGAGTTTTTTCTCTCGAGTTTTCATAAAGCTTGAAGAACGAGCCATTTCGTTGTTTAAACTAGTTAATTCTCATTAACTACACCAGATTCTGTTCTTAAATTCTTAATGGAAACATCTTTCCCATTACTAAATACCGACAGTTTTACACAGTTTCACAAAAGACGCAGAGCTGATTAAAGATAAGTAACTGGATTTCTATTGTGCTGCTTGAACCAGGACATTTGTTTAGGAGGCTCAAAGGGTAATTTTTAATAGGAGACTGGTGACTAAATAGCGCTGGGCACGCATACGCAGATAGCAATCTTGTCAAATCATTCTATCGCGACAGCACAGGCCGTGTCACTACAAATGGGAAATTTTTGGATGTTTGCTTCGGTGAATGTCTTTTAAACTTGGTAACTAAAAGGTAGGTAGGTAGGTAGGTAAAAACTTTATTTAAGGACGCTAGCCTCGTCAACATAATGCTGGTTTCCACGAGGGGCGTCAC
>JBAHVQ010215044.1:1276-11651 GCA_036872915.1 Nanipora kamurai
AAACAATCCCCGAAGCTTCGACTGATTACAGTTTGTATGATTACTTATCGATAAAACATATTATTAAGTTTATGTATTATCATACAGCGGAAAATTTCCCAAACCTGCGTAATCGGACGAGCATCAGGTGTTGTCGCTAACTGCAGACTTCTGGGAAGCGGTTCAGTTTTATCATACGACGTGAGATTGGGATCATCGCTTGAAGTATCCAGTGGTGGAACTTTCAAGGTGAAAACTTTCCTTAGTCTACAGTTCGCAGTCACTGTAATACTCTCCAAAGCACGGAACGTTTGTCCATTGAACGTATCACCAACTAGCGAATTAAGATCTAGACAGAGGTTGAGCCATGAACCTAAGCATAACACGGTTAGCGGAAACTTGGCATGCAGTGGCGTGACGGTGATGTCCTTCTGACTTAATGAGAAAAATATACGGCGCTTGTTTTGCCCAAGGTCGGTGACTCCGAGCTCAAAGGAAAACGAATGCCCAAGTGGGATGAATATCTGGAAAACTAGAAACTTCTGAACTAAGAATAACGTTTGTTTGTCGTCTTTGGGGAGTTGAATTTTAGTAGTAGTCGGCTCGCCTTCTAGAATATACACGTAACTCTTCACGTCTTTGTCATATTGTTTATGAATGTTTGATGAACTACCGGTGACGCGGCATCTCTTTGAAATGGGATCTCGTCCCTGAGCGCTGAAAACCTCTACGAATGGTCCACCCTAAAAAAAAAAGCCACAGTAGGTATCAATGAGATCCAAAAATGCCGATAAATACTAAACGTGGATCGTATGTATTTAGGAGAAGATATTACTACAGACCATGAGGCTTTAAACCACGATAAAGATAGGTGAGTTCCCAGGTTACCTTCAATTTTTAGTAACGCGAAATATTTTATAGGTACATGTATATCTTCCAAAGTTTCGGCAATAAGTTGTTGTGTTGTCTTATGATAAAAAAATCTCGCCGGCGACGGCGAGAAGAAAAGAAGACTGTGTTTTAGCATTAAACGAAGCCACAGTGATATCGATGGCTGATGCTGCTGCAGCAAACTCTACACGTCAAGTTACTCATCCTTAAACACTAAAGCCTGGTTCACAGGTGTGAAGCAAGCGCAGTAGCAAAGGAAAGGTGTTCATACATGAGAAAAAGACAAGAAAATGGAATGAAATATTTCTTTTTTCTTGTGCTTGCGCTTATTTTGTTGTTTTCCACGTGCGAACGTCATTGTTCTTGCTTGACAAGCGTGAACCTGGCTCAAGAGGACTTCCAGTAAAAAGTCAAACATTAAAGCATCTGTTAGCTTTCCATGTACTATAAGCGCTCGCATTGAGGTAGTAACGTAAAATGTTCTTATACTTAATGTTGAACACGAACCTGATTCATGTGGGAGCTTGGTTTTGAAAACGATTTCTGAACCCTTGACGGGAATCGAACCCGCAACCTTCTGAAAAGTTGCGGGTTCGATTCCCGTCTAGGGCCCAGAAATCGTTTTTCTGAGAAAACGAGCATACCGAACGTCTCTAGTCGTAAAATGGTCCTGATAAGTTCGCGTGTGGAAGAACGAAGACGTCGAGGATACTATTGGGATTAAACATCCTTTTCTCGAACTCAGTTTATTGTAATGGCGCATTTTCAAGTCAGTTTTAGTTCCTCGCATTTGTCATCCAGATGTATTCAATAAACTTACGAGAGCCTTGAGAATGAACTGGAGCGAGTAACGGGCAGGAATCTTGTTACGTACACTGTCCTCAGCTTACTGCATACACCAGGATGACAACCGCATGACACGAACGAGTAAACGTTATCGTCGGTGATGTTACCGTGAGTGTTGGGAGTGTTGAAGCGCCGAGTAAAGACCCTAGGTAACAGGCTGCAAATGGGTAGTAATTGACTTACTACTCTACAGTATTAAAAGGCCTAAATGGTCTGGAAGTAAGCCCTCCAACAAAGGGTTGTCGTTCGAAACCTACAATCACTGACAAAATTTCTTCGGACACCTTAATAACAAATAATTAATATACAGCATTAAGTCATAAATTTAATCCTTTGACACCCTCCCGTCTTTCAATGTTTGTGCACAACAGGATCGTGAAGATTGGAAGAAAATGTGTGATGTATTCTCAGCAGTTTCCTAACCTTTTTGTCTATATAATGTTACCAGTGAAGGAAAAGAAAAATAAAGTACAAAATATTCTTGAAACTAGATAACATTTAAGCAGCATAAATTTGAACTGAAACAACCAGATGAAAGCTGACCAAAAATAAAGGTTTTTGTCAAATACTGTAACTGAGTAGCTTTTACTAATTATAATTATAGGGGGGTTATGCAACAGGCATAGCAAATAAGCCTAAAGGCAACCAACAGATATATTTCAGAAAAGTTCAAATGGCCTAAGCTTAGCCTAGAGCATTTTTTAGGCCAAGTTGTTGTAACATACCGGTTGTGCTATTGTTTACCTCGGGATCAAATCTCCTCAGTGCAGGTCATACCCCTTGTCTGGATCTGTCACTGACCACAATAAATGCGTACTAAGGAAATGTGTATTTTATTGAATTTGTACTAAAATTATGTTTCATTTAATCATTCTGAAGGGCAATATATGCATTGTAAAGAATTATATTCAGCAAATAAGAATAATTGAGAAAATAATGTTCATTAATTTATGTACATTGATTGCTGATTAAATATACTGTACAAAACCGAAGGAAAAACTGTGAAAGTTTTGTTTGGTCAGACAATGAAAGTTACTGTAAGCTCTGCAGTGATTCTGACTATAATGGTAAGTTCCTGTGCCCTAAAATGTTCAAAGACTTTATTTACACAAACCAGCAATTAGTATTATTGGCGACAGTAAACAGGAACATGTAACAAGTACTGTATATCAATCTACATAATACATGTACAGACTTCCCAGCACTGAGACTCAATGTATCATAATGCAAGTATATAGTCCATAATATTGGTTGGAAAAAAGACTAAGTAACGCCAACCAAATTCAGGATAAGCATCAGCAGACAGCAAATTCAAATTCAGGACTTAGTTTGTCATACAGCAGGTCTTATACAAACACTTTTAAACTGTTAAAAATAAGCATACTGGACATGTACTGTTAACCCTATTTTGTTCAGGAGGGGTAGCAAAGCTCTGATAAACATTAAAATACACAATTCTTTGAGTTTACTAGAATGTAAGTACAATTCAAATAATTTCTTGTAGCTAAACATACTGTACTGTCCACTTATAATGTTCATATTAGCCAGTTACAGTTTGTGGAGAGGGATTCTTCATACTGTACATACAGTGCAGGTTACTGTACCGTATATTTATACATGGACCAGGACTTTGGCTTTTAATAGTCAAATGAATCAGTATTTTCATGTGGTAATTCATGTAGTCTTGTATATATTGAGCAGATTTGTTCCTTCCCAGCTGAAGACATGTGTCAAATTGTTGAATGGCCTCAGAGAGGTTACAGTATCTGAGTCTGGTTTTTAATTTAATTACAGCCTATTGTGAGAATTCTTCTAAACGTTATCAAGAAATTACTGCAGATTTTTTATGTACTTTACATATAAATTAGGTAGGTTCTGTCTGACAATGCCATTTTATGTTCTATGGATGTTATTGGACTTTATCGCCATGTCCTTCATGACAAGGGTCTTACAAAGAAGTAGTGGAAGAATATATGAGTACAAAGCTAATTTTGAAGGAAGAGATGTTCCAAATGATGACTTGGTGGAATTTTGCCATAATGATTTTGGAGAATAACATTTCTTTTTTAATTTGACAGTAAGATATAAAGGCAAAGGCTTTGTTGCAAAGTTTGCCTTGTCATTTACAAATATATTTATGCCACAACTGGAGTGTAAAATGCTCTGCAGGTTAGAAAAAACATTTAAAGATTAGCTAAACATTTGTTTCTATTTGTGTTATTTTCACTCTACCTGTGATGGTATCTAGCACTCTATTTATTCAAGTCACTTGTGTAGCTTTTCGATTACATTTTGTTGGATATATAACTGTAAATAGCAGTTACCTTCATCCTGCTCATCAGCACTACACTGATGAGGCCCAAAAGGCCGTTATCTCAGAGAAATGATTTTGAACCGCTTTTGTGTTCAGCATTAAGCACATGAAATCTTCAATGAGTAAAAAAATTGTCTTGTGTTAACAATGGTTTACTATTCAACAAAAAAGACCAGTATGCCAGCAGGAATCAAATTAATTGAATAAAAATTGATTGGATATATTTTTCTTATGTTGAAGACTTTAACAAGGTAAGTAAATTGGCTATTTATATTCTCAAGAATTTTTAGCTCATCCTTTTTAAAGGTGATTAACATGATTTTTTATAATTTTCCATGAGAATTATGAGCAAATTGTACATTCCCTAAGTACTGTTAATTAAAACCTTGTGGGTATTAACCCATTAAGGGGCAAAGGCACCATTTAGCATTTTACCCTGGCTTATGCCAGACAATTTTACTGGTGAGAGATGAGCCAAGCAGTGTCTGTTAAAAGGTTACTGGGTCAAATGAAATATTTTGGTTTATTAATAGCCTTTTCCTCTGCAACATACATGTAACCATACTACCTGTTCTTGTACGTATTTACAGTATCTCCCTAGGACTTGCAAAATTCAGGCAATAGCCACACTAAAGTTACAAAAGATAGGTTCTACAGGTTAATGGAACAGAAAATTCATGGAAACTCTCAGATAAAAATGTTTTGTGCTAATAAAGTTTTCCTGTACAGTATCAATATGTATTAGTAGTCCACTCAATGCATCGATTAACTTGTTGGCATTTGATTACTGCTACCAATAATCAGATCATTCACAATTGCTTTATTTGTATTATAATGTTCTCATTCATCACCAGATTGTCAGTGTAAATATGTAAAATACTTTCTTCTGTAAAAAATAATCTTCATACCCTTTTAACTCACAGACTGTGCATAAAAACCTTGTACTGGCTACACATTTCATTTAAACAGCTTCTTTTTATTCAGTGCAAAAAGAACACAAAAGTAATTTCAAATGAAATTTTTTGACCAAACTCACTGTTGTCATGATTTTGCCAAGGCAAATTAATTCATCCTACAATTAATCACTTTTAATTTATTATGATTAATTTATTATGTATACAGCCTGATGTACACACAGGAAACAGTCAGTATATATATACTGACATTTAAAGCAAAGTGCTGGATTTATTCAAATAAAACACTCAGTATGATAAAGGGCCTTTGTTTAAAATAACAGAATTTTCTATTCTATGATTTTTAAACGATTCCACACCCTTTTGGCTGTATGTAAGCCATTGGCTTATTTTCTTTCTCATCTATACTGTACAATAGGGTGTCATTGCTATCCCCACAAGAGTACGTGAAACACTTGGTTCGGACATAATGACCACAATTTAACCGATGGACTTCTGTTTATGCAAGACAAAAGTCTTTGGCCTTATAGCAGTTTGAACTTATTTACACGTACTGCATTCGTTGCAATCCAAAATTCTCGTAAAACTATTACAGTAGTATAGAAGTTCATTCATTTATGAAAAATTTAAGTTGAATAAATCAACGCAGGAGGAACAATAAAGCATCCAAACATCGATGCACTTCCATCGTGGTGCTAACTAGCTTTTTAGTTTTACTGCCAAGTTATTGACTTTTTACATTTGATTTCATGCTAATTTACAATTCGTCATCTTCGTTTATAATTGTGGTTACTAATACACATATCGTAATTTCAAAACTGTTCAGGCCAAAGATAAAATATAAATACTGTTTCGTAAAAAATATACATCTCAAAGAATTCAACTAGAAACGAATTTAACGCGTTGAAGAAGAAGCAGTTCACGTCAACCAGCTGTCGAAAGTTGAACAGACCCGCATCTCATTATTCTAAATCGTTTACGCTTAGCAACGCCGAAACAGTTAACATTGTACGGTATAGTGTAATATTTAAAGGCTGAAACCCACCAGAATTACAGTTATACGAACCAAATAATATGTTTGCACACACCACGGGGGTTCATCTTGTTATTTACGATTCATGACTTCGAATGTGAGAACAAGAAAACAGGCGAGAGGTGAATCATACATCTGCAACGAACAATTTTAGCCAGGAAAAATTTTACGGTACCTGGTATTCGCCTTTGAACATCGTTGAATTTGAATTAAATATCAAACGTTTATATCCTATTCTTGCAAGGAAACGCCATGTGCGTTATTTTTTCCAATTAAAACATTTCTATCGCCAGGACCAGGAGTGAGAGAGTTTTGAACTCTATTTTGTAATTTCTAATTTTCATGAACAAACAAAACGCCACTATACGAACTTCTCAAATTACAGCCGATGTTTGGTAACCGGAGATGTTTCCCCGGTGTCATCAGGGCCGGCCTCCGCCCAAACCGCTGCCAAATGCATTGTGCATTGCGCATTGCTAAAAAAAAAAAAAAAAAGAAAGGATTTACTGAATCATTTATGTCGGATCCTATAGTCTCACACATTTTTTCACACTTTTTTTTCACAAGAACGTCACTGAAATGTTAAAGTAGGTAAGCCGTGTATGGATTCTTTGTCAACATTCGAACATTACTGAAATACCCCCTTCTTAATTTCCATACCCCATTTTGAAATAAGCCCATGAATATTTTACTCTGTCTCGGCTTCCCTTGGCTGGCTTTTCGTTGCAACAGCTACAAACGGAATGTCCTATGAAGATGAAAACATAGCACGAGAAAACAACGAAATAAACGATGACCTAAGGACAAAAAATCCTACTACAAGGAGAAAGGCGTATCAAAAGCCGGGAACTTGAAGGTAACCCGAAAACCAATACCATAAAACATTGTATAGAATGCCATAGATTGCGAGACGCAGTAGATAAATCTAGCGACGGTTTTGCAAACTAACGATCTGGAAGTGAATGGTACAGTACTAGTAGACAGAAAGGAGGGGAAAGGCTTCGAGAGGATGAGGATCATAAGTCACCTCCACGAAGAAAGACCAAAGTACAACGTTAATGTAGTACTACTTCCAATTCCCTTCTGTTTGATTTCCCAGGCTCTTCTTCTTGATATATTTTTTTACTTTTGAGTTCTAATGAAAAGGAGGCTTATTAAAATTCAGGTTCTCTTTCCACATTGCAAACATTACCGTCCCATCCTATGGGGTAGGGGAGGTAGCTGCCCCCTATTTTTTCATCGATGGACGTACAAAAATGCAAAAACAGCCGAACTTTAGAGAAATATGTGGATTTTTAATTATGGTACCTTTCATCTATATTATTTCGATACTTCTGCTACAATGATAAAGCAAATCAGGATCAGAAGCTTACCTCACCTCACTTGTGTCTACCTATGTTATGGCACTGGTTCAGATGTTGTGTCAGAGATTGCAGGGGGGGCACAACATTGCCCAAAACTAAATCTTTCCCTCATGTCGAGGACAAACTAATAATTCAAGAGATATTGATTTGAATGAAAAAATATAAAATTAGATTGAGCCAGGCAAGATATCAAATGTTCCTCTACCCCATCCTTAAAATATATTGAGAGACTTGTCATTCAGTTGTAATACTTGGAATCTCACAGTTGTAAAGTGGGAAGATAATTTTGAAAATGGCTGCAAGGGCAAAGTAAAATTTTTGAAAGAAGAGGGGAAAGCTAGAAAATCACTCACATTCTCCACCTATTAAAATAGATTATTCTCTGTGATTGTCCTTTTGCCATTTAGACATACATAGAAGCCTAGGTGGACATAAAAATCAATGTCGTTCAATATTCCTAGCGAGAGGGGACAGATTGAAAGGATATTGTAACCACAAAAGGGGATCTGCCTTGAGGACGGGATCAGTGCTCCTTGTCGGCGATAAATTCCCTGTCAAAAGTTATTTAAAAGCTTTATCATTTACTTAACCCTTAATGTTGGACCATTTTTTTGCACAACCTCTGCAGATGTAAAAAAATTAGAGCAAATCACAAGAACTCATCAAATTAATTTAGCTTAAAATTTATTTCTTGTTTAGATACAATATATTCAATCACTCAAGAACCCATCAACCAGCTGGAGCAAACCCTAAGAGAAAGCCAGAGTGTTCTTGGAAATTATAATTGACAAGTTCAAAGTCATCACAGCCTATAATAACAAATAAAGACATTAACAATCAAAATAATTTTTTCATACCACTCTAAAACACCTTAATCAAAACTGCAACATAAATATTCTAGATTCATTATCGGAACATGGTGGTCCAGATTCATTATCTGAACATGGAACAATTTTTAGGACAGACTTAATTGATAGTGAACAAAATGTTATTTTGACCCTTTAACAGGCATGGCTCATCCCTTTGATGAGTAAAATCTTCTGGCACAAGCCAGAGTAAATTACTGAAGTGCACCCTTTCTCCTTATTGGCTTAATCAATGGCAACTATTCAAAAAGTACTGATACAAACTAACAGTATGCCAAAATTCAATCTCAAGGTGTTAAAAAACCCCAAAAAGACGTGTTCACCAAATCAACATTTAGTGTCTTAAAGTTAACGATTCATACTGTAATTGTCAACAAGGTTTCTGGTAGCAGTCTTGATATAGCACAGTACATGCAGTTGGGTACAAGTACAAATCGCGTTAATACATGTACAAACGCAACTTGTTTACAGTTTTATTAAGATTAATTTCCAGCTTTGCTTACAGTTGTCAACATGTGTGAACAACCAGGAGCAGATTAATGGTTCTTTGGACCATGTGTGGTTTCCAGAATATGGACCCCTTCAACCTCCTTTGAACCATCAGGATTTTTATCTTGCTTTTTTCATGTTTTCCAATGAGAAGGGTTTAACTTTTGCAGATCTACAAACTCTCCCGATTATTTCCTTTTCTCACGGTCTCCCGACAAAGATCTCAAATCTCCTGGCTTTTCCAGAAAAGAAAGAAAAGTGATCTGGTGTTAAACGAAGCTTTTAAAAGTTTGTTTGCATCCAAAAAATTTTGGGATCACCGATCGCATCGCGTCTTTCCTTGCACTGCACGTGGAGCCTGGGTACGAGATTGCCATCGGTCAAAAATCAAAATGGCTTCAGCGAAACGTGGCTGTACTAGTAGTAGCAGTTAAATATCGCCTATATATAGATTTGATAACGAAATCAGACATTTTATTAAATCTCCAATTTTCATTCAACCCATGTCACTTGAAACCTCATTCAAGTTTACGGGTAATCAAATTCAAAAACATTGTGGGTAGTAAAAATATCTTTATTTCGCAATGAATTTCCAAGCCGTAGCCGCCACCTCTATTCACTCGTTTTGCCTTGATCACTGACACTGTTTTACCGGAGTTGGTCGCTCGTTTTAGAAACTTTGTGAGCCAGATTGCCATCAGTTTGGGAACATGTCCAATGACTCGAAAATCCTCGTTCGTTTCATTCGGATGCGAGTATCGTTTTTTGCTAGACATACCACGAAGTCGCTTTACAGGTTGACCTGATCTAAGGCTGCCTTGCCTTTCGCGCGAACTTTCACGAACAGCCGCTACAGCATTCGCGTCCTCCTTATTGCTTGGTTCTCGCTTAAGATAATGTTCATCATCGATCCTCGGCAACCAGATATTCATATATTCGTGATAGCCTCCGATAAAAGAAATTACTTGATTTTTTCCGTGTAGGACATTTTTCTTGCCTTTAACTTGTTAGTTGTAGAATAATTTTGCTGAACGGTTCTTTCGAGCCAGTATCCAGTAAAATTTACTTAATTTTGGTCGAAAATGTGACTGGAAAAGTATCTTGTGTCCTACAATGTCTGATGACGAGCGATTTCGAAACGGGAAGCCGGTAGGTTAGATAGATAGATAGATCTTTATTGTTAGCTCTAATTACAGTTCAATTACAAATAGTGGAAATATTAAAACTACAAAAGTTATAATTTATATATGTACAAATTTGCTTATAAAATTGTCAAATGGTGTACCTTAAATAGAATAGTTACGTTATGTCATAAAATTGTCATAAATGTTCCCTAAGTTTACCCTTAAATTTATGGAGTGAAGTAGTCTGTTTGAGGCCATCGTCTAAATCGTTCCAAATTTTTACCGCTCTATATTGAAATGTTCTTTGCACTGTAGAAGTTTTAAAAGACGGAATATCTAAAAGTTGATTATTTCGTGTCAGACGGCGATGTACGTCGGAACGCTTAAAAAATTTATATGCCAAACAATTAGGAACGCGATTGTTAAAACACTTACACGCCATTACAGTATCTCTATACAACAACAACTGTTGAACCGGTGGCCAATTTAATTCGCGTAAGGCTGGTGTGACATGATCATATTTTCTTGTTTTTGTAATAATTCTGCAGGCAAAAT
>JBAHVQ010215055.1:0-11650 GCA_036872915.1 Nanipora kamurai
CATTTGTCTTTGCTAAGTGTCATATTGATATCTGCCACGCGATTGAGAACACGTTCCAGGTTTTGGTCATGTTCTTCCATTGTGCGTCCCCAAATCAAAATATCATCGATGTCCGTCTCACATCCGGGTAGATCATGGAATTTCTCGTGCACAGTTTTATGAAACACCGTCTGCGTTTGTCTCAGTTTCTGGCGTTGTGAACGTCAACGTCTTGTGAACTTCTCGGCCTTTCTCTCCAATGCATAGAAGAAAGTATGAGCATCTCTCCTCTTCAGACCGTCCTTTCAGCTCTGTCCTCTCGAAGAGCGTCCAGTGCTCCTCAAACTTACGAATGTTTTCACTGACGTTCCCGTCTAATTTCAAAGGTTTGGGCGCTGCCCATTGAAGATTTCCTGATGCCATGTTGCTGTTTTTATGGTATCCCACTCCTGACACCATGTAATGCTCTTATGTGCTTATAGAAGTTTTATTTGCTTGGTAAAACATACACGACTGATTACGTCTAGGCGTTCTGGTTAGTGCTGTTCCGGCTCTTGTTACAATTGCATGTGCTGGTGATTAAATGTAAACTGTCAATCAACTTAATTCAAGTCTATATATGGCTACTATATCCAAGCATATATTACAACTACTGCACTTTTCCCAAACGAGACTACAGTAATCAATGTGTAGTAAATTATGGCGTTATAAACGTTGATCATCACCCATTTTGGAACAAATTTTTCTATGCGCCGTGACATTCCGATAGATTTTGTATTGAAACAAACATTTTTGAAATCTACGGAAAACGTTCAACTAAAAAGTTCATTTTGGCTCGCGTAACTGGTGATTTTTAGCGTTTTCTAGTTTTAAAAGCTTTACATCAAATTACCTACTTGTCAGTGTGAAATAAAATCCAAATTTCTTAACTCTTTCCAGACGATTCGAATTCACTCCGACTAAAGTCAAACAATTTTACTCATCATTGCGGGACCTATTGAGAAGTAAAAGGCGATGCATGTACGTTTCATTCCTTCAAGAAATTTTTCCAGTGCTGCCCCATTTTAGCCTCTTAACAGCTGTTATCAAAGCTATTTATTTAGGTAGTCGTCAGAACAGCGAAATTGATCGCTTGATAACCGCAGGTGGATTTTAATTAAAGTGTCTATCTCACGTTTGGGGGATTTTACGTATTCGCATTCTTTGGGGTTTTTTGAGTAAAAATGTAATATATCTTGTTTTTAAAAATTTGATCTTCATGGAAATTTTTCGACATCAAATTTGGCGATTTGCCGGCTTTTTCATAAAATGACTAAGTTTTCGCGAAGATGCCCTCAGAATTCTTCGAAGACAGGCAGAACCACTTGCTAGCGTATCATCTTCTTCCGCGAATGCGGATTGCAGCCAAAAAGCCTAAAGGACAGACTTTATGTAGGAGACAAGGGTGTATGGCAATGATCAAAGCAGGCGAATTGCGTCCAGCCACACAATAGATAACCTTTAGCCGGCGAGGAATGGGTTTTCCCGGTGCACTTCACGAAAGAATTGCGAAGAAAAAACACTTAGAAGTACTTTTAAGTCGTTTAGAAGGATAAGAAACAGCGGATAACTGGACGTAAGACTACCATTTTGTTGTTTGCCCTTCTTGAATATATCAACTTTTTGATTTGTTCTATATTTTGACAGCTTGCGTGCAGTGTCGACAGGCTAATTTTTTTGGTAAAGGACTAAATTTAGCAGCTGTTGTATGGAATATTTGAGAAGTTAAAAGAATCTCAGCGCAGTTCCAAAATAGACAACCGTATTTAGTTGCTTACTGTTCCGTTTTGAGTTGGGACACGTGTACGTTTGAGCGATCAACGTGTGTTTTCAATCGACACTTGAGTCCCAGCCAGAAATGTCCGAGATGGTCCAAGACTAATAATATGCAAATTTGTGAGGAGAGTTGTTAAAGAAAGAATTATAAGAGTACGCAAAGATGTTAGTAAAATTCGAGCAGCCGATCTCGGACTACGAGCAATAACCTCAACTGATAAAGCTCGAATTCTCGATCATCTAACACCTCAAGTGCAAAAGTTCTTGGTTGAGGCGAAGAGATATCAACAACGAAAAGGTTTTAGATTCTGTTGGGTAAAGAAGTTTATTACCTACCTGTGAGAATCTGAAAATTTCCGAGTTACAGTAATTAAAGCAGCCAAAGATCTGCAAAGCATCGTGCAAGCCAAAAACTCATCCCTGACTGGCTTAACTTAGATATATTAACTATCAACGCAGTTAATCCGTTCAACTTTGGTAAAGAGGTCTGAAGAATATAATTTACGAACTGCTCTTCCATTTACACATTTAGACAATTGTTCTTTTAATATAACACTTCATGAACTAGCCCATGGATCGTTAATTTTTGATAACAATCGATTTGAATCTTTAATGTTTAATCCTATAGATCAACCTGTAACACCTAATTCGCTTTGTAGCATTCTTGACCCTGACTGTAATCTTTAATTTCGCCCTCCTGTCAGTAGTTGTATGGTGGAGGAGGTCTTTAATGACGAAATAACTTTATCAACCAACAAATCAACAATATTAGTTTCTCCCTAATACATTTGAACGCACGGAGCTTGTTAAGTAATTTTGATAAACTTAAGATTTTGCTAACTAACCTGAAAACATCAATCTCTGTCATAGGAGGGTCAGAAATCTGAACCATCGTAAACATAAAATTGGCGGAGGTACTGGTCTGTATTTGGTCTGTAAGATAACCAGAAATATAAATTACAAGCCTAGTGGTTTCATGAGATCTCCTCGTCATTTTCTTTCCTTTTGTAATACAACAATGTATCTCGTGTGTGGCAAATAAATCTTCTTCTCTTCTCTTCAAACATTTGTTTATGCATGTTGCCACCCCATTCACTTCATGAGATAATGCGCTTGGCTGGTTACTTTTGTCCGATTGTTGCACAGCACAATGGAACAAACCTAACCAGCTAAGTGAATTATGAAATGATATGGTATTTGGTGAAGGAAATTTTCGAGTGTCAGAATGATACATTTCTGAGACCCAACTGGGATCAGTTGTGAAAAATTGCAACTCTAGAGCCTCCGACTGGGAATCGAAACCGTGATCCTGCAAATCTAGTGCAGCGCTCTGCCAACTGAGCTGCGAAGGCCGTTGCCGAGAGCGTGGTTACGAATTCTGTGTATATATCGGTGGGAATGCCTGTCAAGTTATTGAATAAGTGAACTATGCTTTGATGTGAATTGGGTGGCAACAAGTCCAAATAAAACATGAGCCGAATTTCTTCACTGGTTTATACTAGTGAATATATTGTGTCAAAGTCAAATAAGAGGTGCTTGTCCGGTTCGCCCGAGTATCTCGTAATTCTAAATTTGTTTTCTTGTGACCTTATACTGACCGTAGAACCAGATAAAAGGTAAATCTGACAAACATCTCGCCAACTAGACTCCGAAGATGACCACCGTCATGATGTCCGATGACCACGTTAAGGCCGTCAAAATTAAACGTCAGTCAAGAACACAACAACCTAGATGATCAACAACCATCTCTTGTTGATACTTCAAAGTTCAAAACATCTGAATGAATAATTTTAAAAAATACTTTTAATTTATTTGCATTTTCCAACAATGAAATGATGGCAACCAATCAAGTCATTATCATATACACAAAGGTCGGATTAATAGTACATATCAGTCATCTCCAAAGTTGCCAATCCGAAGTATCCTTGTTCTTTCGTGCTACTTGAACGTTGTAAATGAAAATGAATTCAGTGGTCGTTATTGTTCTATACTCGTTCTACAGTACTGTCACATGCTATCCTCAAGGTGCCCCAGATGGTGCTTGCGAAAACATGACTCCAAATGAGCGTGCTCATAATGGTACACCTCAGGAAGGACAGAGCCCTTATAAAGTTGTTGTTGATAAGCCATTCTACCGAGCAGGGCAACCAGTTATGGTCAAGATCGAAAGTTCGGGAGCTGATACATTTAAAGGTATCTTCGTTCAGGCAAGAGAAGTGGGAAAGAACGCTGCGATTGGAACCTTCTCAGATAGTCTTCCTTCTTACGTAAAACACCACCAGTGCAGCAATCCAAAGGTTTGATGAACATATGTATCACTAAAAGCAACTTGTTAGCCCTTTCAGTTCATTTTTGAATATAGTTCCGATAGACAAGTCGCAGTTTTTTTCGGAAAAAGTATTGAATTTTGAAAAGCTGTGTTTTACTTAATCCTTCAAACCGGTTATGCTTTAGCGACATAAAATAACTAGTAGAACAACTAGAGAACGTTCGTCAAGCTCGTCTACTCAGAAAAACGATTTCTGAGCCCCAGAGGGGAATCGAACCCGCATCCTTCTGATGACCGGTGAGACGGTCTAACCATTGAGCCACTACGACTCAGATGGCGAGCTAGGCTGCAGGTTCATCATATGTACTGCTTAAGCGGAAATCACGATATGATAATAATGATGGAATACTTAAACACTGAACAGTAAGCCTGCTCATGTGGGAGCTTGGTAAATATCAGAACAACTAGAGGACGTTCGTCAAGCTCGTCTACTCAGAAAAACGATTTCTGAGCTCGGCTAGGAGCCTAGCTCGTTGTTCTGATACTTACCAAGCTCCCACATGAACAGGCTTACTGTTCAGTGTTTAAGTATTCCATCATTATTATCATATCGTGATTTCCGCTTAGGCAGTACATATGATGAACCTGCAGGCGAGCTCGCCATCTGAGTTGTAGTGGCTCAACGGTTAGACCGTCTCACCGGTCATCAGAAGGTTGCGGGTTCGATTCCTGTCTAGGGCTCAGAAATTGTTTTTCTGAGTAGACGAGCTTGACGAACGTCCTCTAGTTGTTCTGATATTTACCAAGCTCCCACGTGAGCAGGCTTACTGTTCAGTGTTTAAGTATAAAATAACTAGTCTAAAACTTGCCTTTACGTATTCTGTTTGTCATTTACTGAAATAAGTAATTACGGTCGTTTGAAGGTTCATTCGCATATTGTCACTAATTCTTAACTCTTTCCTGTCCGAGGACTTTCCCCTGGACGAGTAAAATCGTCTGGCGTTAGCCAGAGTGAAATGCTAAAGTCTCCATAGGTCACTGAAGACCTATACGAATAGGAAGAAGTTAAGGAGATAGATTTTAAACTATCACTTACTAAGCAGCCAACATCACAAATGGTATATTTCCAGACAGAATGTCTGTCTGTTATAAACAGAATGTAATTCAGAATATCATACACTTCACTTACTTAATTATTTTTTAACACATTTACAAAGTTTTTGCTTCTTTTACTTATCAGGAAAATTATTGGGGGTCACAGCCCCCCCGCTTCCGATGGGCTCGTACTAAAGTCTCCATAGGCCACTGAAGAGCTATACGGACAGGAGGGGGTTAAACTCTTCGTGTTAAGATCATTGAAGTGATTGGGCCGGTATTCAATGTAACAATTAAGACAATCAACGCAATAACACACCGTTTCCTATTCAATACCTATCCATTATACTTATTCATCTTCATTAAATATAACATTAATTTGAGTGATTATATCTTCATATCTTCAACAATGCTAATATTCCTTCATTTTGCCGTATTTTAACCGGACACAATTTTATAGTCTCTCTTTATATAGTTCAATATCTCCTGCACATTTTAGACCGTAGTATAGCACGTGCAGCAACTAGAATATCAAACAATTACGCTTTTCATGGCAATCACTTTTGACCGGATATCAAGTTTCAAAGTACATAACTGAACTATCTATCCTTTCCAAGCCGAGCGGCAACACTTAAATGTTTCTGACGTGGTTCAGGTTAATTACTTAACCTTTAACCTGTATGACTTGGTTTCAAATATCCTGGCGCAAGTAGCTCCAACTGTGTACGTAATATTTGTCTGCCACTTTCTCTCCTATGCGGGTAAATATTACACACTTTCCTACCCATTTATTAGACTCAAACCGAGTGCGGTACTTAGTACTAAACTACGGTTTGAAATTCTTCTAACGGTCTGATCAAGAACTATTCATTACCTTGCGATAAGACTGAGTACCATATCACTATGTAAGTTTAAATTTATGGCAAATGTCAGTGATTTACGACAGCAACATGAGGGTAATTTTGTCCTAGAATTACGTGTAACATTAGTCATGTACGGTGGGGTGGATCTAGTATACTCCATGATTTAGTTTCCGAGCACCGAAGGCGCGAGAAGCCTCTAGGGCGGTCTGCGAGCATGCTCCTCCGGAAAATTTTTTATTTCTAGGGCCTCTGAAATGCTATTTCCTTCATTTTGTGGGAAGTTTTAGAAAGAAAATTAGAGACCATTAACAACTGCAAACTTGTCTATAATTTCATGGTCTATTTTACTCTGATTGTACATTGCTTTCAATAATTTTGGAAACAAAACTTCATGTCTAATGCATATAATAAGCGCTGTTGAAACATTTAAAATATTTATCACTATATACGACACAGGAAACGAAAATAAAACAGACAGATTCGAGTAATTTTTTTGCGCCCTTTTGAATTATTTGTGGTTTCTAAAAAGGAACCAGTGCACAAGAAAACTTATGCATAGAATTTTACCCTGGATGTCTTGAAATTGATGACTGTTTGTTCACTGATGTGATGTCAGTTGATTAGTCCACCATGTCTTGGAAGAAATTCACACAGTACATTTCCAAAGCTAGTGAGAAAGCAAAGACCCCTAAGCTCAAATCTGTGCCCAGGAAGACCAAATTCAGTTAGCCTAGAAGGGAGGCTTAGAAGCTCCTCACACTTGCCCAAGGTGTGACTTCTGACCATGGAGGTAAGGAGTTGTCCTACATTCTCCTTTCACGGGCTGCAGTAAACTGGTCCCATGCCACTAACCATTTAATTAAGACTAAGTTACAATAGAATAATTAGGATTAAGCTACCTAAAACAGAATAAATTACCTAGACCATTACTAGACAGTGATTACCACCTTGACGTTCACAAGACGAGAAAATCAAAAAGCCATTCACAGACATCTCAAAGACCCACATACCATACTCAGTGCCCAGAAAGACTAAATTCGGTAACCCTAGAAGGGATGCTTAGAAACTGCTCACACTTGCCTAGGGTGTGACTTCAGAACATGGAGGTAAGGAGTTGTTCTATATTCTCCTTTCATGGGCTGCGGTGTACGTAAGTAGCCTTAACTCCTTCTTTTCCGTGTAGGTTCGCAGTGATCTACGGAAACTTTAGTATTTAACTCTGGCAAACGCCAGACTATTTTACTCGTCCAGGGGAAAGTCCTCGGACAGGAAAGAGTTAACCAGTGTTTTAAACCTATCTCCTTAACTCCTTCCTGTCCGTGCAGGTCCTCAGTGAGCTACGGAGACTTTGGTATTTAACTCTGGTTAACGCCAGACGATTTTAGACGACCAGGCCAAAGTCCTCGGACAAGAAAGAGTTAAGTAATATTTAAAACATGAGTAGTGCTAATACATTCCATTTGGAGACCTGTCAGCCGTCTTTGACGAAATTTCCATGTCACTGTTTTCGTTGCGTTAGATTTAGAACTATACGACAGTCAATACTTTGGGATAAAAGAGCAGATCATCACTAACATAAACGTAGTTTGAATGGATTACGTGGGGAATCTGGTTCGTGAAGAGCGGTTTTCTGCATTATTTTATCACACCAATTCTGACTAATAACTCATTAACCCTACAGTGACTGGACCGGTATGTACGTTAACGACAGTTGTCAAATTTGTGTTCAACGTTAGAAGTGTCAGACATTCTTGTATTTTTGTACGGTTTCAAATTTGTAAGCAACGTCATAAAGGCTGAATATTGCTGTGCGTTGGTCGTGACTTGTTTGTAAGTGTCAGTGTCATATTGTCAGATTTTTGAAATGCAACTTCTGCTAGACATTCGCTTCTTGACAGGTGAGTTTGTCTAGTAAATTGAGTAATATAGGTCGGTATACCTTGTTTGATTTGTGTTGAATGTATTTTTTCTTTCTCGTTGAATTTGTAATTAGGATGGCATTTTATATAAAATTGCACGTTCATCAGTATTCTTTATATAAAATTTCATGCTAGTTAGTATTCATGCTAGCTTTATCAGGTAAAAAAGCCCTTGCACGTGATAAAACTGGCGTACTTAATTGGAGAATGTTGCTTATGAATAGTAATGAATTGTTGAAGAAATCTACTTCTCTTTTTAATGTTTGAAGGAGTTGCATGGCGCCCAACATCTGCATACACTTTGAGCGCCTCTTTCCAGTTTGAATCTATTGCCTGAGCTGCCAAGAGAGCTGGAAACGGAGAGCGGTTGCCAAGGCCAGTGTGCGGGAATGATAGTCGGTGCCGTGCTGTGAGGCGTTGCACAGTATTTCAAAAGAAAGCCATTGAATTCTTGACACCAGTCCTTCCCTTCTTTGTGGAATGTCTGAATGGCTCTTTTCAATGTTCGATTGAATCTCTCTTCTTTTTGCATTCAATTTGTGAATGTTATCTATTAACGAAATAACGTCATCAATGGCTCTCTAAGGATATAAATACGGGACCTCATGTTCAGATCAACCACCCCGGATAAAAACACTAGACAGGAGTGCCGAAACGTTGGGGCATGAACGGTAGTTTTATAAGCTACGTTCAAAACTCTATAAGCCAGAGTAGCGTAAAACCATGTCTATTTTGAGGGTCTGCTCACGAAGGCTGCTTAGTATGACAATTCTGGTGCCATGTAGTCGAAGTGCGTCTCGAGAACAGAGCTTCTGGTATACAGTTGTGGCCAAAAGTTTACATACAGTGCATGTTGACCGACATAGTAGCTATTTGTTTGCAAAGGACGATAGAAAAATATCAGTTTATCTAGATAATGAAAACAAATGCATAATTTGTTTACGCTAAACGTTAGAAACAAGATTACCTAATTTTTCACCAATAACAGAAGAATGAACAGAAAATGACTAGGTCAAAAATTTGCATACAATTCACGTGAGTCATGACCGTGATGCTGTAAAACGCAGGCGAAAGTGAAAATACTTTTTACATAATCCCTTAATGTAAAGTCTATGAACAATAGATGCTTATCGTGTGATATTACTGGAGTATTATTGGGTTTTCCTAGTGCATGGCTTATAAATACGAATGAACTGTGGTCATTTGGAACGCATTGCAATTGGATGATGATGGGAAAGGCTAAAGAACACAGCATAGAACTTAGGCAAAGTATAGTCGATTTCCACGAAACGGGATCGTCTTTAAGAGAGATTTCAAGACGATTAAAGATTCCTAGGCAATCTGTTGCCACAACAGTATGCAAATACAATACCATTGGGATGATTCACACCTTACCAAGGTCGGGAAGAAAACCATTGTTATCTGCTACTGCTGAGCAAAAATTGGTTTCGAAGCAATCCAAAACTAACGAAGAAGCATGTTCGCCGCGAAATGCAAGGTGCAGAAACGCAGGTGTCCTTGTCTACAGTCGAGCGAGTTTTGCATCGTCGTGGACTCAGGGGCTGCCGTCCGAGAAAGAAACCTATACTGCAAAAAAGGCATCTCCAAGCTCGACTGAAATATGCTTGTGGGAATATGGATAAAGGAGACGATTTTTGGAATAACGTTCCGTGGTCTGATGAAGTAAAAATAGAGTTTTTTGGCCATAATGACGAGAAGTACGTTTGGAGGAAAGTTGGAGAACCATTCAATCCTAAAAACACCATATCGACTATAAAGCATGGTGGTGGGAGCATTATGCTGCGGGGTTGCTTTGCTTCTAGTGGAACAGGGGAGCTCGCCAAAGTAGATGGAATTGTGAAGAAAGAAGATTACTTGAAAATTCTTCAGAACAATCTCCAAGTATCAGTCAGAAAATTGCATCTTGGTTGGAGATGGACCTTCCAACATGACAATGATCCGAAACATACAGCTAAAATTGTTTCGCAATGGCTCAAGCAAATGAAGATTAGGGGTTTTGAATTGCCTTCCCAAAGCCCAGATCTTAACCCGATTGAAAACTTGTGGACCGAGTTGAAACGACGAGTTCGTGCCAGACAATCGGTAAATCTCCATGACCTTCATGAATTTTGCCCGGAAGTGTGGTCAAACATCACACCAGGATTCTGTCAAAAACTTCTGAATGGTTATCAGAAGCGTTTGATTGCGGTTCAGAAGGCTAAAGGCCACTCAACTATCAGTCATGACCACGCCCATTGTGTGTAAACTTTTGACCTAGCCAATTCACAAACGTTTCCTTCAAGTTGTTAAAATAATGAATAAAGTGTGTTAAAAATCGTTGGGTGAATAACTTTGTTGTTTGTTTTGATTATGAATATTCAGAAGTTCAGTTTTACTACACCTTTTATCCACATATTGCAAACACATCACACAAAATACAGTGTATGTAAACTTTTGACCACAACTGTACGTTGTAGTACGGGGCCACGTTAGAGCGTGCAGACGGCCATAGACCTTCCTCTACATATTTAAGGATCTTTGTAAGTATAGGATCTTTTTCCGATGCTTCTTCAATCTCTTGGAGTCTCGTGGACTTGGGGACAGTACGTACTGCTACGTGGGGAATATATTCTTCCTCGATTCTGCGGTACTTGATTTGGTTGGCCTGCGATAAGTAGTCACAATAGCACATTGACACTCAGGATTTGACTGGCCAACAATAGAGGTTATCTTGAATCGATATGGTTGCAGCCCCAAGGCCCGTTGCTCGACTCTAGCTGGTGGTCTTCCTCAAATCTTCCAGTTGTTTGTGGTCCGTCGGCAACAGGAATTCTTTGCCGTACAGATACAGGTGAAGTCTCTCACGCACCCATACCATTGCCAAGGTTTTTTCTCTGTTTGGGGATACCGCCGATCTATCTCGCTGAGGGTTCTGCTATCAAAAGCAACTGGACGTTCGACTGCTTGATGTGTTTGCATGAGGAAAGCGCCCAAGCTAACAGCTGGCATCCACGCGAAATTGAATGGGAGCAGTCAGATCAAAATGCGCCACAACACAGTCGCTGGTGGGTGCATCCTCCAACTTCTGAAAAGCATCTTGCCGAGCGTTGCCCTAGAACTACTGTACTCCCTGGCAGGTCAGATAACGTAGTTGCTCTGCCGTGGTGGCAAAATCGGGGATGAACCTGGCGCAGTAGTTGGCAAGGCCTAAGAAACTTTGCACTTTACCGGGGCTTGTGGGCGTTCTAGCTTCACGGATAGCTACAATCTTGCGATCGTCCGGCGAGACCCCTGCCGCAGAGACCTCGAAGCCAAAAAATACCGGCTTAACGACGTTTTTCTTTATTCAAGGTGAGACCTTGTTCTGCGCAGAAGCACGGCTTCCAAATTTTCATCATATCTCTTGACATGATGGCATTCTTCTTGGGGGTTGCACAACTGAGGTTACCGTAGAATCGATATGCATCTTCAGCTGAAAGTCCTTGAGTTTACCTACACTGTCAAATGCTAATTCTGAATATTATGCCAAAATATACACAAACTCGTTCCAAAGTTCAAAATTTTAAAAGATTGAACGAAACCGATTTTATTCAGGAACTATCACAGGAAAACTTGAACCCTTTACAGACATGCAAAAAGTTAAGAAAATCACTGTAAAATCTCAACTTTTTGTTTGTAAATTTCAATGTCTGTAAATGTGCCCATTTACA
>JBAHVQ010215076.1:0-11649 GCA_036872915.1 Nanipora kamurai
TTGGGGTTTACAAAACTCGGAGTAGCATCAACTTCCAACGTTTCAATTTCACCCGAGTTCAAAACACACCTAAATATAAGCCAGTGTAATTTTTTCAAATGGACAACTGAAAGAGATGTTCATGTTTTTCACTTTAGAAAATGAGCATCTAAGCCTCTTGGCTCAAAAATTCCGCCCACGCTTAGCAAATGTTCCGTTATTGCCTCGTGTACAGTTGTGTCCAGGGAAACACTTGAAATAAGGTTTCAGAGCTCAAAAGATTCAAAAAAAATTTCCCAGGGGGATCGCGCATCCGGACCACCTGAAAAATAAGATATTTCCATGATTTCTATAATTGTGATTTTTGTGAGAATTTCCATGACTGATTAATGACGACTACGATTCGTGTCTATCTTGTGGAACATTGCCCTCTTCCGAAATCCGCTACTAATCTAAAGACTATAAATATTGAGATATTTTGGGAGGATAAATTTCTCCAAAGTCCTGGATGTGATTCTTCAACACGCTAAATAACTCATAAGTGACTCAGCAAAATAACATCTCATACCTCGACTAGTGGATGCCTAGTGATATCCCTGGTTGACCCCCCACTTAGGCTACGCCATTGCACTTATTTGATCATATGCATAGGTTTTTATACCTCACGAAGATAATTGTTATCCTAAAAAGCCAGTGGACGGACTTGAATTCAGCGAGCAACTTGGAACTCTGAATTTGTACGAACTTCAATTGATAGTTAAGATAATCGTACGTGTTTTATATGAAAATATTAACGAAGATGAAAGTATGTATATCAAATTAACATCCTAAGTAGCATGAAGTTTGTTTACATTAACCCTTCAACGCTTAAATTTTTTTCTTTTGTTCTTTGTTTTCTCTTGGTTTTTGCTTTGTTCTCACATTTCTTCTTTTGTTCCTGCTGCCCGATATATCGGACCCTAGGTGTTCAAGGGTTACTTTCACATCTAAAACATATACATGACAGAACCTCAAAACAATGGCTTTGACTTTAATCTTTCCCCTTACATTGTTTTATTGTGCAATTTCATCTGTTTGCAGACTCAAATTTAAGAACAAAGTTTTCTATCGGGGTGATGAAAGTAAGTCTGGTAAGATGTTTCGAAAAATGTAAATCGTGGATGGAAACAAAAGTTATTGGCCAGGT
Organism: Nanipora kamurai; assembly: GCA_036872915.1. Lineage (NCBI taxonomy): Eukaryota > Metazoa > Cnidaria > Anthozoa > Scleralcyonacea > Helioporidae > Nanipora > Nanipora kamurai. The sequence continues at coordinate 1,166 of JBAHVQ010215076.1, forward strand.
ATGTTATTTAGCACGTTCTAGTTTTAAAACTGATACTAAACAACGTAGTATTCATTTCAGTGATATGTTACTGATAAACCTATGCATTCATGTATAGTCCCCTCGCCGGGCAAGGGTTCTAATCTCGACGTGGTTCGGGTCGATTCAGCCGCGATATGACGAGCGAAACGAAATCTCGCTTTGCGTTTGTATCTCTCTATCGATATGGATCGCAGGACCTCCAACCTGATCATGTCGCAACTCAGATGATAGAATGCTGTTAATAAAGACTGAAAATTAATCCAAAAATTTCTGGCTGAGCTTTTATTTCAAAACTATTTTTAAGTTAACCGTTGATACATGTAATTATTTTCAATGTAAATTTACATCAAAACGACTTTTTCACAAGCTAAAACTGGTATTTTTGGCTAAGTATTTTTATTACAATGGAAATTTGTAAATGCAACAAAACAGGGTGCAGAAAGGGAGAAGTAAACAGGTAAAACAGAAAAGTGACATAAAACCGACGAAGAAAGAGCTGAAAGATGGCGGAATAGGAGAGAAAGAAAGCGACAAAAGTTGGTAAGCGAGACATCAGAAAACCAGAAAGTAGATTGGCACAGAGAAGATATTAAGTTTGCGAGACTCATCCAGAAGTGAATAAGTCGGAGTGTAAGGGTAGAAAAATGCAGTATCTGTGAGTACGCGAGAAAATTACGAGAGTATAGAGAAGTTAAATGCGAGATTGTCTTACTACTGTAAGTACAGTACATCAGATCCTGCTTTTAAGTACAGTATGTTAACATGTAGATGTTAGAGTGTAGAAAACTAGCTCCTAGAGTAGTGTAAAAAGATTAATCCAAAAGGGAGAAGAACTTCCTCTTTCAATGCGTGAATAATGTAAAATACTATCAGTGATCTTTTAATGAAATGTAAACAACCTTTTTGGAAAAGTTTACAAATCTGGGCAACAATACAAGCCAGGCTACTAATCAAAGTCTTCAGTGTATTACATAAATTTTTTATACCGGATTCTCTATTCCACAAGAAAAGGGGGGTGCTTTTACTGATTAAGAATTGAACTCCAGAATCTGCTTAACACTTTGACTTCTGAGAGTGCATCCTGCTATATTACACTGACTAATGACTCAGGTGATCTTACTTAATTGATTCAGGTGATCTTACTTGCCAAAAGGATCCCTCTGTTATTGAAGGACTTAACTGTCAAAACTTGATTTGCTATACTTCTTAAATATCATTAGTGAATTATTGCTGGTGAGACTGCTTTCACACTTGTTACCTACTTACTTACTTTGCATAGAATGGCATGGGCTCTGTGTTAATAAAAAAGTAAAAGTTCTGTCAGGAAGTGTTTGATGAGTTGAGGTTGACAATGTCTCCAGATTGTTTTCTCGTAAAACACATAAAATTATTTGCCACAATCAGTCTAATCTGTCTGTTGCAAGGTAATAAGATATTAATTATAAATTTCAAAACAGCTGGCAAAGAGGCCATATGTTGCGTGGAAATGGACAAGTGACAGTGTACATATACAGTGTAAACCGTGGAGAATCTCCCAGTGACACCAAATTACTCACGTCACGGTATTTAGTACGTTTAATTCACCTCCCTCGAGCACTTCTTCACAAAAATACGCTTGTTCGACGTAATCTCCTGTCTCAACCAGAAAACAACGTGCGAACCTCTGAACGAGGGCAATTAAATTTGAACACATCACTCGAATGGTGATCGTAAGGTCTATTTCCGACACCCTCCCCGTATTTAAGTGCCACAGCACCTTAAATAATGTTACCTAAAGTTCCTCTTCTTCGAATACCTTGACTTCTCTTGAGGTCCTTGGCTGCTTCCTTGGCCTTTCTACTTGGTCTTGTTTTAGGGACAAAGACGTCTGCTTTAGGATTTGGTATCCACCTTGTTGATTCTCCACCGATCTCTAAATTGCATACCAGTTGTAAGGGGCGCTCGACAATGTAACCATTGCCAAGTATTAGCTTCAAACCACGAACTGTTTTGTGCTTGCCATTAACGTATCTCACCACTCGACCCAATCTCCATCATGTCTTATCCTTTGTATCTCCCTTGAATAGCACGACCCCTCTTATCTCTGGTATAGGTCCCTGATCTCCTTTTGCCTTACATGTTTGCTGTCTTTCTTCTAGCGCGTTGACATACTCTTTTATAAATCTCTTACGTAAGTGCTCCTTATTTTTCTGTATAAACGCCAGTCGTCTGGTTTCTTTCCCTTCTTCTCCGATCCTTTCTAAATCCTCATCCAGAACTTGGTTTGGTTTTCCTCTCAACAGCACATTAGGTGTAAGTACAAGTTGCTCGAACTCCTCACCTTGGTATTTTAACGAACAGTTGTTAATAGTCTGCTCAACATCTAGCAGCACTTCGTCAAGTTCGCGAAAAGATAGTAATTTCTTTCCAATCACCTTCTGAGGCTTCTTTTCATTATTCCATTCAAGCGTTAAACCCGCCCCAGGGGGCTCTGACAAATTGAACTTCCACTTCATCCGATGGGTTCCCATGTAGTTCGCCAGCTCGTGATCCTTCCTCAAGGTGGCCAACCATGTCCCTGTCGTGACGAATGTCTTTCCATTGTCGCTCACGGTAATTTGCGGACACCCTCTCCGCGCTACAAATTCCTTTAACGCTCGTTGAAACTCCTGGGCAGATAGGTCCTGGCAAAGATTTAGATGTACTGCTCGAGTGGTGGAACACGTGAACAAGCCGATGCAAGCCTTACCAGAGCTATCCTTTATAACCTTGTAGTGAATAGGCCCAGTAAAGTCAACCTCTACGACTGCAAAGGCGTCAATAAATTCGACTCTAAAGGAAGGAATAGTGGAATTTGATGCTGCTGATAGTGGCTTCACTCGATATCGGCGGCAAGCGTTGCATCTATGCATTACTTCCTTGATTAACGACCTCAGCTTCGATACCCAAAATCTTTCCCACACTCTGCACATCGTCGTTGCCACTCCCCCATGCAGCATTTCCTTATGGTGATGTAGAATTAGCAATTGGACTAGCCTGTGCGTTCGTGGTAGGTAGATTGGATTATACCCAGGTACCCTCCCTGCACATCTCCATATTCCCTCATCATCCATCTTCAGGTCAATGTCCGACGTTAATTCTTCTGAACGTTGTGCCAAGATGATCCACATTTTCTCAGCTTCATCCATCTCGATGGCAGTTAGTGGTCCAGACTGTTTCTTTCCTCTGCAGATCTTTACAAATCGTTTGATATAAGCTGTCATTCTCAGCAGCTTCCAGTACAAGGAATACCTTGTGAGAAGAACTTGAGTAAGGTCCAGTGGAGGTTTTGCTTCAACTGCTTGCAAGATCTTCTTGTTCTTTGCTTTCCTTTGTCCCACAAACTTCGGGCTGTAGTGGCCAACTGTCAGGATACCATGGGACCATACTTCTCCTAATTTGTTTGGTGCAAGTCCTCTGCTCCCTAGGTCGCTGGGATTCATTTTCGTTGGGACGTGATGTCATTGTAAGCAATCGTTTTCTTTGATGGCTTTTGTTCGGTTACACACAAACTGTGACCACGTTCCTTGACCCCTGATCAAATAAAGCACAGTAGTACTGTCAGTCCAACAGTGACTCCTGAATGGGTTTGTCTTGCAAAGTTCTCCTTACATGGCTCAACAAATTGCTAAGTGTGTGGGCGGCAACAAGTTCCAAGCGTGGAATAGACAGGTGTTTCGGTGCAATCCTAGACTTGGCAACTAGGAGGTTTGGACAGCTGGGTTTGCTGGCATGGAATGAAAGGACGTAAATAGCCGCTGCAAGTGCGAGCTGGCTTGCATCCGCAAATCCGCGTAGAATAAGCCTTTTTACTCTTCTACTCACCACACTTCGAGGAATGCTAACTGAGGGCTGCTGCATCACCGATCTTAACCATTTCTTCCACTGTTTTTGTATATCGTTGGGTACTTCTTTATCTCACTTCAGGTTTTTCAGACATAGTCCACTATAGACTAACTTTCCTATAATGACGACTGGCGCAGCAATGCCAAGAATATCGAAAATTCGATTGGCGGTGGACAGGATCTTTCGTTTTGTTAAGGAACCCTCTTCATCTCTTTCTACACACTCATCAAAACGAACAGTGAGCTGATCACTTTCCCCGTCCCATGCGGTCCCTAGGATTCTCTTCTCACCTGGCGCGGTCCCAACCATTGGTTTCGCGTAGGTTGTACTTTCCCGGTTCTCAGAACTGTCGCCGGCGTCATTCTTTGTCACCAGTTCGGATACGTCACTGTGTCATTTGTGCAATTGAAAACCGCCGTCAGCCATGATTTTTGTTGCTTCGCTTTTGAATTGCTGTAACTGTTGACCGTCATCTTCACCTGACTGAACATCGTCCACATAGGTGTTCTTTAGAAGGTCTCCTACCGTGTGTGGAAACCCCCCCACGTACTGGCTAATGTGCTTCACTAAGCCTGTGCCAAGAATGTATGGGCTTGGTGCAGAACCGAATACCACTCGCGTCAAACGGTAGTCGCCAATTTCTCTGTCTTCCAAGTTATTATACCATAACAGTCTCAAAGCATCTAGGTCGTCTGGATTGATCTTTATTAATGGAAACGCTTTCTCTACGTCGCCTGTGATGAACTGTCGTTTCATTCTGTTCCTCAGTAAAGTGTCCAAAACTTTGCCTGCAATGGTGACCCAGTTTCAAGGCAGTTATTCAGTGATGGCGTTTGCCTATCCTGTTTGGCTGAACAGTCACACACAATTCTTTGCTTGGTTGATTCGGCACACTCTTTAATCTCTGGCTGATGTGGGATGTAATGTATAATATCACCTGTCAGCGAATCTGGTACAGGTTCTAGGATGCCTTCTTTCAGTTGTTCTTTTATGATTCTATGATGCTCTTCAAGCCGTTGCATTTTTTCAAGTCTTTAGGTTGTACTTTGCAATCTTGCTAGGGTAAGACCCTTGTTAGTTGGCAACGGTGGATGATCACGTTTCCACGTCAGCCTTGTTGAATAGGTACCATCTTCCAACTTGCTCAGTTGATCCTTAAAATCTTCGTGGAATAGTCCTCGTTTCTCTTCTGGTTCAGATAGTCCTAGAGAACAAATCTGCTCAAATTCCTCTGGTGGTCTTTGCAAGACAATTCCTCTCTGACTGTTGATTGCTCAAAGTAGTTCCCTTTCCGGAAGTTATCCAACCTAGTTCGGTGAATTCGGCTACTAGGTCTACATCAGGGGTTTGGTCCAAGAACACGCGGCTCGGTTGTTTTTATTATCTGGAAATCAGCTGCACCCAAGATCACATGAACTGGCAAACTCTCCTCCGTGGCGTCCTCGTCAATGAAGTTCAGCCGAGTTGCTTTAGTCGATGATACCTTTTCTTGAGCTTTGAAATTTGTGGATTAGGAAAATAAGTTAGAACGGGCTTCTCTGCATTAATGCATTCAAGCTCCATACGAAAGGACTCCACAGCAATGAATTCAACCCAAACGTTGTAGGTTTCTACCTTCTTATCAACTATTCCATACATTTGTTCAATGACCCTTTTTTCAATTCGACTTGGGGTTGCATTGATCCTCGACAGCAGGTTGGTACAAATGTTGGAGTTCGCAGCCCCACTATCCATCATTATCCTTGCTTGCACTTCGTTTACTTTGGCTATCACAGCTGCATGGATAATCGTGTTCATGTCACGTGCACCAAGGAGTCTTTCTGAGGTGTGATCAGAGCCAAAGGTTGAGCTTGGAAGTCGACCTGGTAGAGTAAAATTGCACAGGGAGGTGTGACATCTTCCATTACTCTTGTTACATTCCCGAGACTTGGATATGGAGGCCAAATGCTAATGACCTGTACAGTTGCAGCACTGTTTGCCACGACGTAAAATCTCTCTTCTTGATGCGATGTCCAATACCTTAGTACAGTAATTGGTTCGATGATTTTCCTGGCCGCAGTAGATACAGGTTTGACATTTTCGGGTCGGTTGGTTAGAACCTGCCGTCAACATTCTCTCCCTTCTCTTTCCATCATGGATGCCTTCCCTAGGAGGTTTTCTCTTGTGCTCTAAATCTTCAGATGATGGTGGTGATAAAGGATTTCCATCAGTGTATTTTCTTAGGTTCTCTACCTACTCCTGAAGTCCCATTCTTCCTTCTTATCATCTTTTTGCACCAGTGCTTCTCTAACGGGTCCTAGTTTGTCAAGGATGCTAGAAACATAACTCTGAGCACTCAAGCTTCTTCATTGTGGTAAGTGTTCTCACTGTTCTAGCAAGTTTATCGTAAGAGCTATGGATTTCTTATACCTTATGTGTGCTTGAGATGCATGCCAATGATTCCAACTCCTTTATTAATGCTTTATGTACCTTGAAGTCCTTTCCATAGGTCATCTCAGAGGAATTCTTTGCTTCTTCGCATCCTTCTTTAGTATGTGGCAATCCCAAAATGTGCTCCTTTGGCTTCCCTTTCACTAACCCGAGTAAATAATTACATTTGCTGATCTTAGATATAGCTGAGTTGTCGACCTCTACCGCAAACTGGTTCCAGAACCTTAACCAATCTTTGTAATTCCCTTCGAATGGAGTAATTGTGTATTTTTTAGTTTCACGTAATGTGGTTTTGCTGTGATTTCCTCAGACTTCCTTTTTTTTAACTCCAGCTCAATTTTTTTCTTAAACCATTGCTCTTGTTCCGTCGGTGAAGCGCTCTTGCTTCTTCGTTTAGCTTTTGATGCTCTCTGTCGATCTTCGCTTATTTTTCTAAGACTATTTTTCGCTGCTGTAATTTTTTCTCGTGTTCCTTCTGCTGTTTCCTCTCGGTGATTTCGAGCAGTCGCTCTTTCAGGTTGTTTCTGAGGTCACGAATGCCTTTAAGTTTGTCCCTTTTGCTTTTTGACCAGCTTTTGATCCCCCCAACTGGGTATCATCGTCTAACATGGCGTTCGTAACAACAGTCATCGAAGTCTCTAAAGTTTTGTTGATGTCATACAACCTTTCATACGCTAGCGTAATGTCTTCTTCCTCAACTGTCTGTAACATTTCCGTAATATCCTCAACATGAAATTTAGCTTTTCCCAACTCCTTTTCCAAACGTTCTCCGCTCGCCATAGTTCCAATTTGCTTGATATTTGTATTGTTGTTTTCACTCCAGACTTCTAACCAGTGCCGTAGCCAGAGAATGTAAGATGCCCGGGCCTGGGAAGCACTCTAATTAGGGGAGTCCGGGGGCATGCTGCCCCGAATATATTCAGATTGACTTCAAATTGACATTGTTCGATTGACTGCAAATTTTTTGCGACTGATTCAGAAAATTTGTGTCGACGACTGGCTGACGAGGGGAAGGAAAGCCAACTAGGTCACAAAATCAATGCAAAAATGGATAAGTTGTTATTGTCGTCTCGAATTATTCCAAATTTACCGTGTATTTTTCAATTGAATATGCCAAATACATTTTGGAGAACGCCCATGTTCGAGCTGACGCACGGGCCCAGGCCCAGGCCCAGACGTTAGCTCCCGGTGACACCAGATTCCTCACACATAACTAGTCACGGTATTTAGTACGTTTAATTCACCTCCCTCGAGCGCTTCTTCATAAAAGTACGTTTGTTCGACGTACACTCCTGTCTCAACTAGAAAACAACGTGCGAACCTCTGAAGAGGCCAACTAAATTTGAACACATCACTCAAATGGTGATCGTAAGGTCTATTTCCGACAAAACTTGTTGTTGGGAGAAAGACTAAAATTGCTACTGGACATCTACCCGATACCTGATTTATGAATCCTATTCATGAAATATACAGTGTATTTCAGCAACATGAGTCAGACTTACTGAATTGTTAACACCTAGGATTATGACTCATAACACTTCTTTCAGGGTAAATTTTACCTTACTTGACAAGTCTTACATGCAAAAATTGTTTTATTTCACAAATATCATAGGTAAGTCAAATATAAAAAAGAAATTTGGTAAATTATGAGCTGGTTACGTTGTACTAAACCGTTCAGGGACAACTTATGTGTACAATACCTAAGATGAATCTATAAAAAACTATTGGCTTCATCGGATAATTATGAAAGAGAGCATCCAAAATATATTTCTACATGTTTCAGAATATAACAGGATGGTTATACTCATATGTTATTATTGCATTGGCTTAAGCAAACTTGTTTCATTGTGTTTTGTTCCAGTGGCGTAGCTGAGACCAAAAGTTTAGTCATGCTATTAGGCGACGGATTGCTAGGGAGGTCCGGGGGCATGCTCTCTGAAATTTTTAACTCTTAGTGCTCCAGAATGGCCATTTTCCGCACTTTCAGGGCTGAATGCTTTAAAAAAAGAAAATCAATAAAGAGCGAATTGGCGTCCTGAAAACAATTTTTATTACCTCATTTAATTGTTTTTGAAAATAATTACGCTTCATACGTGTTATTACTTTGTTCACTTTCCAATGTAAGTTTTTGTTGAACTTTTAGCCACAGTGAGGGGATTTTAATTTTACCTGAAGATAATACTCAGGGCCGGCGGAAGCTCTTGAGAACTGGGGCGGCCAGTGGAAACATTGTAGTATGCGTTTGCCGCGCCGAAGGCGGAAACGTAACTAGGAGGTCTCGTACAATTCCCCTCCCAGAAAATTTTGAATTTTGCATGCCCTTGAAGATTGAGTGCATTTTCAGCGAATTCAGCCAGTAAATTTTTCAACAAGTGACCAGTAAAGAAAACAATTCAGATATATGAAACTTAAAATGATTCCAGGTTTAAAAAAATTTATGAGCTATGGAAGGTGCTTTTAACGCCAGAGCATTTGGCTGAGCATTTATTTTAACGACTGCATACATCAGCTTAATTCATGACTATATCAGGTAAATATCTTCTACATAGTCTCTTAAGTAATTTTAATAGAAACAAGGGATACATAAAATATGTGAGAGAAATATCTCTCTTTTATCTTTACTCCCTACGAGATCCCACAGGATTCCCGAGTCTCTGACACAGAAAATTCAAAATGTTGGTCGAGCAAATTAATTATAAAGTAAAACGTAGACATTTTGTATTGCTTTGTAGACGTTCTATAAACTACTTAATGCTGAACACAGAATTGGTTCATGTGGGAGCTTGGTAAATATCAGACGACTAGTGGACCTTCGTCAAGCTCGTTCTCTCAGAAACACGATTTCTGAGCCTTAGACGGGAATCAAATAGCACCCTAGCTCACCATCTGAGTCGTGGTAGCTCAATGGTTAGAGCGTGTCACCGGTCATCAGAAGGTTGCGGGTTCGATTCCTGTCTAGGGCTCAGAAATCGTTTTTCTGAGATGGCGAGCTTGACGAACGTCCACTAGTCGTTCTATAAACTGTTTGGAAAGGTTTCTGATCGAACAGAGTTTAGCCGTGACTTTAAAAAACCTGTGCATGGTCAAAACGTGGGGCGGCCGAGGCCGCCTCTGCCGCCATGTGTCCGCCGGCCTTGATGCTATCAGAAGGAACAAGAGCTTTTAACTGAAAACGACACTTGCAGAGCCAATTGCAGAAGTGGAATTTATTGTAATCAGTGGTTATACTATATTTAAAATTGCTCAGTCTGTCTTGAAAATACTATGTCAGCAAAAACCAAGCGATGCAAAAGAACAAAAGCTTTTGTAGTTCATGGTATGGTAGGTTAGACATTCAAGGACCGCGGAGCAGTGGGGCTGGGGGGCTATAGCCCCTACAATAATTTTGCCGCCATTTTGAATTTTCGAAATTTTGGAACTTTTACAAGAAAAGGACTTGTGCTGAATAGGATACTGTATATATTTTGTATTTTATAGTTTTATATTGTATATAAAATTATAATCGTACATATCGAGACTTCAGATGTATTTCATTGGCTCAGTCATTGTTATTTTATATTTTGAATTTTTTAGTACATAATTTTGTAAATCTATATATCAGTTGGAATTGTATTCTTTTAACCACTTCCCATCTGTAAATAAATTTGTGACTTTGGTTAATTGCGAATAAATTCATTCAAAGTTTGCGCAGTATTTCCATTAATTTAGTTGAAAAAATATGTTCCCAATGTCCCTCAAAATGCTGAACATCGCATTTCCGAGAGTCGTGATTTCAAAATTTCCCGGGGGAATGCCCCCGGACCCCCCTACATGCTCCCGCCTTCGGCGGTCGATAGCCCCCCAATAAAAAATATGCTCCGCGGTCCCTGACATTGGACTATGATGAAGAGTCATCTTGCTGTAGCCAATGTTTCTACAATTAGGCCACAGTATCTAAGACATTCTAAAGAAATTCATGCCATGTCAATGCCAATATATACAACTGTAAATGATTGGAAGGACTTTAATAGTCCATATGCTGTGGAACATCAGTCATTGTTGTGTTTAATATTCTCTTTAGGAGTTTTGCAGCTAATATATTCTGTATGTAATTACAGTGGCGTAGCCAGCCCGACAATTTAGTCCTGCTATGCAAATATTTTCATGTTCACTGACTGTAAAAACAATCA
>JBAHVQ010215087.1:0-11649 GCA_036872915.1 Nanipora kamurai
CCAATGAATTTATTCATCTATATCAGCGTTTCTTATTTCATAGGTCGAACTTGTTACCACACGAGCAGCTCTTTTTTGAAGCTTATAAAGCTTAGTTATTTGTTGTCTACTTGAGTGGTGCTAAACAGTTGAACAATAAGTGAAATCTTCAGGGATCGTAGAAAATTCCCCAAAATTCGCGAAAATTAGATCTCCCGGAAATTTCATGCCACTCGGTAGCTTGAATATAGACAAGCTGGATGGTCGTGAAGCATGGGTAATCAGAACAACAAAGAACTACATGTATAAGAACCAGGGTAGTGAAACGGCCGAAAATTAAAGATCGTGAAACTGAAGGTTCGAACGAAGGTCCTTCGTTGAAGTGAAACGTAAAAAAACGTTTCCCTGCGACAAAGGGTCTTCGCTCGAAACATCAGTTCCATTATCTATAATTTTTGCCCTTTGCCCTACCCTTTCGCAGTGAACTCTAAAAAGACTGGAACGATAACTCCATAAACCTCCCTTTATGATCGAGTGAAGCCAAATTTCTCGCCCATGGAGGCAGCCATGTCGGTAAAAATCACGCGTGTTTCGTGCGTGTAGCTACTATGTAGATATAAAACACGTGTATATCTTGCGTGTAATTTTATGTCTGAATACTTACTTGGTCGAAACGTACGTCTAGGGCTTTTTCCCAATATATTCTTGCACGATACAATGTTATGCATCTTTCTGTCTTGTTCTCATATTTTTACATAGTTCTTTATTCACATTTACACTGCATGTCCTGCCCTATAGACAGAGGAGCAATGCTTGTAATAGGCCAATGGCTAAACACGGATTGCTTTAATCTTCAATGTACTAGTATCACTTAACTCGACTTTTACATTCTTAGAACACCAGTGTGGTTCCAATTAGCTACTCTTAAACTAAACATTTCATACATTTCCTAGACAAAGATAAACCTCAGTCGTAAGTCTCTAATGCATGTGAACTCAAAAAACATCCGCTAGTTCGTGATGAGAATTAAACCGGTAACCTGCATGATCGCAGGTGAGATGCTCTAATCATTACATACATGGACTACATGGATCACGGGAGGATCCAAGGCGTTCTGTGAGGATCATACATGATCAAGATTCTCCATGGTTGCTCGTATTTCTTCTCAAAATAATTCTCCAGCACCACAGTAACCCCAGAGGTTTGTCCCTAACTGTTTACATTTCCCACCACACAACGAAGCAACCATAGGGTCTGATTGTACTGACTGTTGAGAAGTGACTTTGCATAAACCCATATCAACGTGGTTGTTTGGCAGATCATGAGATCATTATGCTTGAGATATAGTCCTTTAGGAAACGTGTCAGAGATAAACAGGACACAGCTGTGAGGAAACCTAGCAGCCAGCACTTTGCAATCGAAGTTACAACTCCGAACCCAAATATTTGGATGATAGGTCAGAGCAAGGACATCCACATGATTTCACAAACCCGACAGATAAAAAGTAAAGTGCTGCGTCGGCAGTACTGAAAAAGCTTGTAGATAATCAAAAGGGTTAGGAAACTGCCGGAACTTAAGAATGGAGAAACTGACATTTCGAGCGAAGGCCCTTCGTCGGAGTGAAGCGTTCGCCATTCTTAAGGTCTAGCAGTTCCCCAACCCTTTTGATTATCTACATGACAGATAAAAAAAGCTATTTTATCTAAGCCTAGAGACGCACTCCAGTACAGCAAGTTCGCGTAAAAAACTGACAATCTGTGGCCTGGTTTACCGTCGCGTTCTTAGCCCTATTCAGAAGATTTTGGGTTCGATTCCAATCAGAGACATGTTAGTCCAGTCATACTAACGACGATGTTTTTCAGAGCAAATCTGGTCTGTTACAGAGTTTAATAGTGTTTCTCTTATGGTTTCTCTTTAATATTTTTTTCCCGTAATTATTTTACTATATTATTTTTATTATTATATATTATTTTACATTGGACAGGTTATTCATACATGCAGAAGTTTAGATCGATATGAATCCGTGACAAATTTATTTACACAAAACAAAAATTGGCAAGATCATTACCTGCACCTAGAATTTCTACGAATACCTTGAACCCCACTTCGCTTCTTCTATATTAGAAGGAATAAATTCTAAAAATGTGGAGTATAATTTGTCCAAATAAAAATCTTTTGTAAATCAACATTTGTAAATCAACCCGCAAATTACAGAACTCGACTGATGTCAGGGCGATTCGCACCTCAAGTGGCCTAGTTTTCCAATCAATCTAGGATAGATCCGACACCACCACATCAAAATGGACTAAACTCAATTGTTCTAGGATGGATCTAGGCAAATTCTTGCGTTCTCATTTAATAGGTAATTGACTTTGATCAGATATCTTTTGATCTTTCATTTATCTAACTTCCTTGTGTGATCGGCTCCTATTGGTGTTGTATTTTCATTCTCCCACGGAGAACTTAGATCTGTTAGAATTTCTGTTTTCCAGTTTAGGTTGTAAATCAACGTTTAAAATTATCTATTGGGCATATAATACCGTCAACCCGGCACACTAATACACTATTATTACGTCGGTAAAGATAAGATCTTTAACTATTCAACACTCAATTTTCTTTCAAATTCTTACCTCGAGAAGTCGCTGCGTCGGAAAAACAGACAGTTGAAAGCTGGACTATCTCGTTATGAAAGACCCATAAGCGTGATATTTCTTTGCTCCGCTTCGCAACTGATACTCTTCAATGTTGAAGAAAACTGAAGCACCGCCTTGCGTGCAGCTGCTCTAAAGTCCTTGCGGCAAGAGTCTGTGACAATCTAAATTAGCGGTGACGTTTACTCTGGCTAACGGTAGATGATTTTTATCTGACTAACCCCAGAGGAGGTTACTCTGGCTAATGCTAGACTATTTTACTCTGGCTAACACTAGACGATTTTCCTCTGGCTAACGCTCAACGATTTTACTCTGGCTAACACTAGACGATTTTCCTCTGGCTAACGCTCAACGATTTTACTCTGGCTAACACCAGACGATTTTCCTCCGGCTAACGCTCAACGATTTTACTCTGGCTAACGCCAGACGATTTTACTCGGGCTAACACCAGGCGATTTTATTCTGTCTAACGCCAGACGATTTTACTCTGACTAACGCCAGACTATTTTACTCTAGCTAACGCCAAACTACTTTACTCTGGCGGATACCAGACGATTTTACTCTGGGTAACGCCAGATTATTTTACTCCTCTAACACCAGACAATTTTACTCTGGCTGACATCAGACGATCTCAGAGACCACCGGCCACCCTCGAAGGAAAAATCCTTCATTTCCCTGGCGTAAGCTCGTGGTAATGTTTGTGATGTAAGTGTCTTTCAGATTCCACAAGAATGATTTTAGGACATGGAAAACCCACTCATTTGCCTAAATTATTTATGTTATCTATGTCGTAAGTCGAACATGTGGTTTTATGCTTTTCTTAACGTAAATCTTTAACTATGTTGAATAGATATCTTCAAAGAATATTTGGCATTTATATTCGGTAACATGAAATAATATTATATTAGGTAAAGGAAATTTTCGAGTGTCAGAATGATGACACTATATTAATAATATAATAATACTACTATATTTACTAAGCTATGAAACTATATATATACATTATTTAAATGAACCCTTCATATTTCTTATCACATTTTTAAATAAAGTCAGAGACACACTGTCCGTTCCAGCATGGTTCTTTCCCTTGGAATCGATCCTCAGCTCGTTCCTTGGAATTGGAACCAGCTGCAAAAAATGCAACTTTAGAACCTCCGGTTGGGAATCGAACCCGCGACAATGCGAGTCTACACCATTTTCACTTCAAATTCGTAGCGAGTCACATCAAATTCATAATAGGTCGAATCAAATCCGTAATAGGTGAAATTAATAGGTCAAATCACATTCGTAATAGGTCAAATCACATTCGTAATTGGTCTACTCTGGTGCTCTATAATAGTTCCTTTCATTTTCGTGTCTCGCTTAGATTTCACTGTTTTGTCTTTAGTGTGGGATGCCAGTTTGTGTGGAAAACGACTGTTCTTCGTCCATTCAACCCTAGTTTTTTATTACATTTTGGTGTCAAAGACATGTGGTGAATATCTCACAGTTTCGCTTTCTTGTTTTTTGCAGAATAATTCTTTGACCTGATTCCGATACTTCTCGCTTTGCAGTCCATAGATGAAAGGGTTCAAGAAAGACGATGAGCATCCAAGTATCATCCCTATCCCATAACAATCTCTTATTGACAGACTTGTAATAATTATCACGGGTAGATTACACACGAGAAACACCAGCGTGATCAGGACTAGGATTCGAATCAGACGTTTCTTGTCGCTTAGACTAGCTTTGTCTGGTACTTTTTGGCCTAAAATCGTGCGATCGTAGTACAAGCCTTTTATAATGCTTGAATAGCAGAACAGCACGATGCCAAGTGGGATGAGGTAGCCTGGAAGGAGTAAAGTGACCCAATGGACAGCAGTGAGAATCATCTCGTTCTTGGGGCGCCAAAAGCTGTGAAGTAGCATTGAAGTAGTAGGCGCCAAGCCCACGAACCACGAAATGATTACACCGCTTAGGATTTTTCTCTTCGTAATGTATGAACATGGTTTCAAGGCCTTGACGAGGGCGTTGTATCTTTCCAAAGACAAGGCTGCCAGGGTAGAATTAGCCGCAATTTTTGCAGGCACGGTCAGAAGCAAGGCCATTTTCATCGAAAGTAAATCAGCGGCCAGGCAGATCAAGACAGCAGCTATGTCAACACCTAAAAGGTTCACAATATCGGCTATGGCGAGGCTGAGCAACAGATACGTTGTCGTCGACTTCTTCTGTTTTGTCCGGTAGATGAGAATGATAATTAACAGGTTCCCTGGTAGCCCACAAAAGGACAATATCGAGGCTCCAATTAGTGTATTGTTATATGAAGTCATGACAGAGATTTTGTCATAAACCAATCCCTTTAGAAGGAGAATAAAACATAAAAAAACATAACCTTTTAGAAGGAAAATAAGTAGAAACAATATTTGCCGACGAAGCTCGTTAGCGGGAATATATTTACTAATAACGAAAAGTAACTTGATCCTCGACCGCCACGATTCAAGTACAAACCTAGAATTTTGTTCTGATTACCTATGATTCTCTTCTCAATCGAAACTCGTCTACTCTCACACATTGACGCATGTTTATGTTTCAGTGAAATGTGATTGCCCCTGGAAGCCAAATTATTTTTTTAGTGCTCGGATATCTGCTATTTCAAGATTCTGATCGTTCCATAATGCTAATGATTTCATGCCTGAATATTTGAATTTCGTGTATTTTAACAAGAACTAAGAAGCTCAGTCATCAGTACGCATGCTCTCTATCTTTACTATCGACAACTCGTTCATGGATAAAAGAATTTAGATCGAGTCCTTGATAAATCCATGTAAAGGTTAAAGCAAAATTTAGCGAGATCATTACCTGTACCTGCTCTTTATCCGAAACACAAAGCTCTAACAAACTTAGCGTACAAATTATCCGAATAAACTCAGGAAATATTTGAAAAACAGGCCCCAAAATATGGAAGTCGGCTGATATTCGTTCACTTTAGGGTCAAATTTTAATTGGACTAGCTTTATACCGATCTCGAGTCAATCCAACCCACCACTTCCACATGAAAATTGATCGATCTCGAATGGGTCAAAGCGAGCAGTGTTCGTGCTTCTCGTACGTATTTAGCTTGATCAGATGTCGTTTTGATCTTTCGTCTATCTAACTCCCTTGTGTGATCAGCTGCCGTTGCGGTAGCATTTTCATTTATGTCGGAGGACTTCTATACGTTAGAATTTCTTTTTTGAGTTTCAGTAGTATATCAACATTTTAGATAATGTCAAACCAGCACAATTATTCACTATTATTACGTATGTAAAGATATTAAGATCATTAACTAGGAATTGTTCATTTTGTATATCAACTACAGATTCTTACTTCGAGAAGTCGCTGCGTCGGAAAAGACAGGCAATTGAAAACTGGATTGTCTCTTTTGAAAGAGGAATAAATGTAATTTTTCTTTGCCTGGCTTGCCAGCTGGTGGTATTCGACGTAGTGGGAAACTGAAGAACTGTCTTGGGTGCAGCTGTTGCTCAAGTCTTTGAGTCTTTGACAGTTAAAGTTATCGTTCGGAGGTCGTCATTGGCTCGTGATCGCCCAGCTTATCACACTGACTTGAACTCTGGCTTAAGGCTAATTTAAGAACTCGATAAATTTAAAAGTCGCTAATTTGAAATTTGTTAAACCTGTTTTGAAATTTTTGAGGTAGATTTACACTTAATTAAGCGCCATCAAGTCTGTCCTCTGGCAAGTGGCTGCAAGTTGTGTAACGTTTTCACCACTACATACCGAGGGCGGCAGTATTGTTGTCAAATCGTGGAACGAAGCGAGATGTTACCGCAGCCATCGTAGAACCAGACCTTGTTGAAGAGATATTTACAAATTAATTTAGCACGATAAACCGTTACAACGGTCTACAAAATGTAAGGAACACAGAACTATCGCTTTGACAAGTCACGTTCTCATGGTATTGTTGATCGTTATGCAAAAGAGAATAAGTACAAAAATCAGTGAAGAAATTAGTCGAGAACAGAGAGGTTTTAGACCGGGAATGGGAACTAGAGAAGGCACATTCAACGTGAGAATGACACAGGAAAGATACTTAGAAGTAAATAAGGACGTATACATATGTTTCATGGATTATGAAAAGACCTTTGACCGGGTGAACCGAGAGAAGATGATTGAGTGCCTCTGGACCATCGGTATTGATGATAGAGACTGCAGTATTATTGTCACGTTGTATTGGTTACAAACTGCAATATTAAGAACTGACGTAGGTTACTCTTCCAACATTGAAATAAAGCGTGGGGTGAGACAAGAGTGTGTGTATGAGGTGCCATCACTGCCAAAATTCAGACACTGTTATTTTTTAAAATGCAGGGTTGATTTTATAAAATGGAGCGCAGATATTTTAGAATGGAGCGTTTGATTTTTAAAATGAAGTGTTTGATTTTTAAAATGGAGCGTTTGATTTTTAAAATGGAGGACAAGTTTTATAAAATGCAGCGTTATTTTTTTAAAATGGTGACTTTTTTATGCAGAGGTCTGGTGACCAATTAACCGGGCATTTTATCCTCGGGTCTTGGACCCGACTATCAATTCAAAATGGCGCAAAATCTAGTTGTTGTACCTGTGGATGAATTGCAAAGGTTAGCTGTGATTAAGCTTGAAACTATCTGCTCTTCGCTGGAAAATAATGATTTAGAAGTGAGCGAAATTCTTGAGGAAGTCGATTTCGTATTCGAAGCGTTGCATCTGTATTGTATATTATAGATTCTGTATTTGTATTTGATTTGCTGAATTCAAAGCGTTTGATGAAAATAAACTTCGAAGTCGGTTTGCTATTTCTCTAAATAACTGAGCTACATCGCCAAATTCGTCCGCCATCTTTGTGCAATGAGGCAACGTGGACAAGTTGGAAAAGTTGGGCACAGAGTACTACGATACCCGGGAATTACTTTTGCCCGGTTAATTGGTCACCAGACCTCTGCATAAAAAAGTCGCCATTTTAAAAAACGGACGCTGCATTTTAAAAAACTTGTCCTCCATTTTATAAAACTTGTCCTCCATTTTAAAAATCAAACGCTCCATTTTAAAAATCAAACATTCCATTTTAAAAATCAAACGCTCCATTCTAAAATATCTGCGCTCCATTTTATAAAATCAACCTTCCTTTTTAAAAAATAACGATGTCTGAATTTTGACGGTGATGGCACCTCATATTGGTACTATCACCTGGTCTGTTTAATCTATAAACTGTTACAAATAGCGAACTTTTGAACTATATCAAATTTGGTTTCTTTTTCAGTCCTATAAACGTTGAACTTCCGATCGCTAATACTTCTCAACGATGTTATTAAATGTGGTAGCTTGGTTGTTATAAGCTGTTAATAATACGCATGCTCAAACTATTTTACTCAGAAAAACTTTCTGAGTCCCTGACGGGAATCAACCCGTAAACTTCTGATCGCCGGTGAGATGCTCTAATGATTGAGCTATATGGACTCAGATGGAAAGCGAAGGTTACATTTATGTACTGGTTCGTAACGGTATATTATTAAGATATAAACGGTTAACTCTACGGTCCGTATCCAACTTTTATCACTTTACTTCGGCTGATCCCAGATTGTTTTACTCCGCCAGAAGCGGCCTGTTTATTCAGAAAACGAACGCCAACGCCAAAGCTACAACGACCGCGTAGGTATGCAACGTTGGTATTGGATTGCGTAGAGTCAATTCGAATGAAACCGTCTAATTTAACCGTTTAAATACGTTAAATAGCGTTTTACTGGGATCCCGCACGAAAGAACACAGGAAATATTCCGACCACTATTGCCACTTTCCGCACAAATTACCACTTTCTGTACGAACGATGAATCGTGCGCAAAGTGGCAATGGTCGCATTCGCGTTCGTGGTTCTATTCTGTATAAAAAGACCTTTACGCCACACGATTTTACCTGTCAAGCGAAGTCGTCTCAGACAGGAAAGAGGTCATGTAATCACAACGTATCATATACCAACTTTAAGGTAATTGATCAAGGAAGACGGCTATAAAATCTAATTTTATGGAAAATACAATCGTAAACTATAGTTTTTAACGTTTTTTGGTAGCTAGGAAGAGGTTAACTCTTTCCTAACCGAGGACTTTCCCCTGGACGAGTAAAATCGTCTGGCGTTAGCCAGAGTTAAATACTAAAGTCTCCATAGGTCACTGAGGACCTATACGGACAGGAAGGAGTTAAACCCTCAGCTCACTTCGCTACCCCACTGTTACCAGTTAATTCAATGATTGGAATGCCGATGAATCATCGTTATCTTCGCGGTTTACTATACCTGCTGACGTTAATCGCCCCAATCACCTCTTTTCAAAATCACTTCCACATCCTATGATGGTCATGCCGATGTTCATGGAGTATAATGGTCAGCGGTTTTACCATACAAATTACAAAACCCTGACAAAATCGAAATGATTTCCCAGTAAATCCAGTCTCGTCCCCAGAGTTCTTGGGCTCTTTGGACAGCGGATGGTCACCCAGAGGGACTCTGGGGAAATGGCTGGTCATCGCACCAATTCATGGTTTTACTAAGCGCTGAACACTAATCTGGGTTCATGTGGGAGCTTGGTATACATCAGACGACCAACGAACGTTCATCAAGCTCGTTATCTCAGAAAACGATTTCGTCCTTCGCATGATATATATTATGATTTCTACATCAAGTAAAGTTTTTGTGAAATTTCAAGGCAACTTTCCACTACTGGTTTGACTTTTGTGTTTAAACTCAGTCGACTCAATTCATGGGAAGACAATTATGAAATTGACCACAACAGAAACCCCGCAAAAGACTGGGCTGTAGTTAACCTGCATGAATTGTGATTGGCTGAAGGTTTATAACGACCAATCATAGCTCATGCTAGTTACCCAGAACCCAGTCTTTCCTCGGTTTCTGGAGCTGTCAACGGCGTTTTGTAGTTTGTTAGGGTAAAATCACTAAGTAGTATAATGAGTGTATCGATCCCTAGAAAAAGTGTTTCCGCAGTGTTGTAATGATAGATATGAAGAAAGATTTTCCTTATGGACATGACCATATAACACATTGCTCTATACTACTTCCTTCTATTTTCATGTCTCACGGAGTTCAATGTTTCTTGCATGATGTGATATGCCATTTTCTGCATAAAATGATCTTCGTTCATCTTTCTTTATTCCCCTTTACAATTTAGTATCAACAACATCTGGTGAGGGTTCCACAGTTCTATTTCCTGCTTTGTTACAGAATAATTCTTTGACCTGGCTGCGATACTTCTTGCTCTGCAGTCCATAGATGAAAGGATTCAAGACAGACGATAAGATTCCAAGAATCATCACCACGTTATCCACATCTCTCCGGCTTTCTCTTCCTTCAACATAGTAATGTTTTAGTAACAGGATGATTATAGTGGGCACGTTACACGCGAGAAACACGAGTGTAACCACGATTAGGATGCAAATAAGGCGTTTCTTTTCGCTCAAACGCCCGACGTCTGTTATCTTTTCGCCTAAAATAGTGTGGTCGAAGTACAAGCCTTTTAAGATGCTTGAATAACAGAACGCGACGATAACAAGCGGGAATATATGAGCAACGAAGAGGATAATCAAAGAGGAATGCACTAACCGGTCGGGACGTTTGCATTTCTTCCAAGGTAACTTGTGAAAAAATATCAACATCGAAATTGCTAAACTTATGAACCACGCAATAATCACAAAAATCAGAATTTTTTTCTTCGTAATCTTCACAAATGGTTTCATGGTCTTCACGAGGGCATTGTATCTCTCCAAGGCAATAACTGCTAAGGTTAAATTAGCGACAATTTTTGCAGGTACGGTCAAAAGGAACAGCGTCGCCCTTTTTTTCCGATATTTTTCGGTCAGTAAAACTATAATAGCGATTACATCAACGCTCAGCAGGTTTATAATGTCGGCTATGGCGAGGCTCAACAAAAGATAAGTGGCTGTGGATTTCTTCTGTTTGGCCCGGTAGATAAGAATGATAATTAACAGGTTTCCTGGTAATCCAATGAAAGACAATATGGAACTTTGAACGAACGTGTCTTTAGAGTGTCGATGCGACGAATTGTTACATGGAGCCATGGCGAAGAATTTTTCATGAACCAAACCTTTTAGAAGGCAAGTAACACATTAGTAACAAAACCGTTTCGGAGGAAAACATACACAACTTCTATTTAACACCGACAAAACTCGTTAGCTACAATAGACAAGTTGGGCAGTACCAGTGAACCATGGATAGTGAAAACTAATAACAAAGAACCACTGGATCAGTAATCAGTTGATCACTCCAGAAACTTTGGCTAGCCTGAGCACCAATTCTGCTTCGCAAGGGTTTCTGGGATCATTTGGGTGGACGAGAGAAATTTAAGATTGGTACTTTAGTGCGAAAATACTACTCAAGCTCCAGAAACGTTTTTCAAAAGATGATATACAGGGAGTAAGGCATCCACAACTCAGTCTAGCAGAATGCCCGATTCCCCAGCTCAGAAGATGGCTGTTATGTAGAGGAGTGAAACCGGTGACAGAAAGCCGGAACTCATTGAGAGGTTAGTTACAAGTGTAAATGGGTATTCTATCTTATGACAGTACGGTACGAAGCATTTAACATTCTCAGACGTTATAAATTTTAGAACAATCAGCTTCACCCAAAATACGCCGCCAACACGGAGTATATTTGGAGATTTGTCCATCAAAAGTATCCAGAATAAAGACTAAAGCCCAGGTTAAAACTTTTAAAGTGCAATGCCATAATAAAAAACACTACTTCAAAACATTTAAGATAACTTTACTAACGTTTCGTTGCCAACGTGCAACGATTTTCCGGGCGGAAAATGTAATCAAAGAATAAAGATTAGAGCCCAGCTTAAAACTTTTAAGTTTAACGCCATAATATATAAAGAATAAAAAACACAACTTCAAAACATTGAAGATAACTTTACTAACGTTTCGTTGCCATCTTGTATCATCTTCAGAATGTTAAATTACAGGTGTCAAGCTCTATTTA
>JBAHVQ010215169.1:0-11643 GCA_036872915.1 Nanipora kamurai
TGTACTTATTTTGCGTGTGATATCTATGATTTATCTTATCTATATAATTATTCAATATACTGCAAAAGATGCAACCTGTACACACTGAAACATCAAAATTGACGCCTATGCCGACTTACTTCTGTCCGCTATTGTCGTCAGACCGCATTTTTTGTTTCATACATCAGGTCTTACTTAATGCTGAACACAAATTTGGTTCATGTGGGAGCTTGGTAAATATTAGGTCTTGGTAAATATCAGCCCTTAGTAAATATCAGGTCTACATCAGGTCTTGTTGATGATTTTAATCGCATCAAATGTCTTTAAGACACGGTTAGAACAAAATAACGATATAAAAGTTGAATGCTGCATAGGCAGTTTTGAACGACTTGTAGAAAACCAAAAGATTTAGGAAACTGCCGGAACTTAGACCTAAAAATGCAGACGTTTGGAGTGACTTCCTTTCGTCGGAGTGAAACGGGCCTTCGCTTGACATGTCAGTTTTCGTTCCGGCAGTTTCCCAACCCTTTTGGTTTTCTTAGAGCAATATAATACAGTTGGCAAGATCATGGCTTTATACACAGATTCTGCAGTCATTCTGGGGAATAACTGCAGTTGATATCTTGCTTTCTTGCCTTAACACCATTTGCAAATGTTCATTCGTTTTAGCCAAGTTCCAAGATACTTGCAACCACCCGTAAAACTTATCAATTATTCATTTAACCCTTTACCCGGCACTATTGCCATTTGGCAACTTATTTATTTTACTGTGGCTAACGCCAGACAATTTTACTCGTCAAGGGGACACCTCCTGAAAACCTGCCGGATAAAGGGTTGAGAAAACCGTCAAAATGCAAGGGCCAGACAGTAGAATTCGTGTTTGGTCACGTGACAGGGAGCAGATCAAACGATGTTTTTCCTCTCACAAATCCGCCATTTAGATTTACCTCTAGTGCCCGACTGTCAAAAAGTGGTTCGAAAATAAGGCTCAGCTGTTCAGTTGTTTTCCTGAGAAATGCCGAAAACACCACGTTCAGATCTGCTAATCTAGTTTATTAGAAACGTTACAATATCAACCAAAAAAGAAAAGAAAAATGGCAACTTCCAGGGTAGACCCATCTAGATTACTACCAAGAGATCGGAGCCTGCATTCTATGTTTGATTTTCCTCGCCTTAAACTTATAATCAATCTATTCTCGTCGGTTAACCAATCATAAAGGATTCTCATTTCAGCTATTAATATCTTTTAAATAATGTTGATGTTGTTATAGGACGTATATATGACCGAATTATCAACATGGTATACATGAGATTACACTGTCGTAACACACTTTGCCAATTGCAAGTCATTAATCTGAATCAAGAATACTGCAAATGGCCAAGGATAAAGCCAACGGTTATTCCATACTTCTGTGACTATCGACTTCACTTAGCTAGTATTTTCATATTGAACATATTGGAAACAATTAGTTTGATAACTTTTCAGCCTTTTTAGGTCATCGTTAGTTCTACAGTAGAGAGGTAGTTTTGGTGAAGGTATTTTATGTTCAACTTTACCAAAAGCTTTTGTTGATCAATATATACAGAACCAGTTAGGTTTCGACTACCCACACCTTGACTAATGCTGTCATCTGTAAACAATGTTGGAGCTATAGCTCAGTGTTATATCTTCTACTACAATCCAATTGAGATGCTTCTATATATGAAATTATGTTTATCGAGTAAGGCTGATATCTGGTGGTTATCATCAGTTTATGAATTAATTAAAGCACTATTACTTATTGCATTAGACGATAGGAGAACGCATCCTATTCGTGTCGTCTTTTTTCCGAAATCAGTCCTGCGTGTTTTATCATGTCCGGCGCGTATCGATCGCGATCACATACGATTTTAGGGTTTGGACGCCATCTTGGACTGGCTGGCTGGCTGGCTGGCACAGATTGCCTCGATCTCATGTGATGATTCGTGAATTACTACCTAACTAGGACATTAACATTTCACTACAGTACAGCGCAATATGTGTTAAGTTGGATGTTGCCATTATTCAAGTTTATTGTTGGTTTGAGTTATTGAAGCTTATTGTTATGTTTAATTTTGTTTTTTGCTTTGTTTATTACATCACATATATAGCAACACAGTTTCATAACCCCCTCCCTGGACTTAACTTTCGCTAACGGACTTCTGAGCTATTCGACAAAATAAAAAACTCTGTAATTTCACTACAGATAAGAGAGATCGAACGCACTTTTCTAATCCTTGATTATTACTAGTTTATTTACTTATTAATTAATTCATATAATTAAGATTGTTTACCAACTGCGCACAGATCTTTAAATATTCTGAAGGAGCCGATACTATCTGTGCGTACAATTAAACAAAATGCTACCGCTAAACTATTTATGATATCTAAATCAATCAACAAAAAAAGGACGTAGCTAAATTTCGTTTTTGATCTCTCCAAGCTTAAATTTAAATTGTTCATGCCAACGATGAAAAGCTGAAAGGTTGGTAGACTAAAGAATTCTAACGTTTCGAGATAGGTTTTGTACTAAAAGGAAACATTTGAGAAAAATGAACCAATGAAATGGGACGAATGAAAAAAATCAACGACCAAGCAACAACAAGAAAGTCACTTGGTATTTTTAACGACGATCGCTAAACAGGCACGGGGAGAAATCGTCAGAAACCGCCAGAAACCTCCAGCGATGCCACTTTTTACACCAGGTTAGATGCGTACCCTACTTTATCTCACCAAAAAATTGTAAACGCTACCATTAACTCTTTCCTGTCCGAGGACTTTCCTCTTGACGAGTAAAATCGTCTTGCGTAAGCCAGAGTTAAATACCAAAGTCTCCATAGGTCACAGAGGACCTGCACGGACAGAAAGGAATTATTAATTTAATTCAAGCCGGAGACTTGCCTGCTTCCACCACTAACCTGATACACACCATCCCTAGTTTTGTTATACACCAACCCACTTCTGTTATATATTTCCTGCCTAAAATTATAAGCCTAATAATCCCGATAGGCCAACTGTTTCTGCTTGTAATTGCTCTACAGAGCTTATTTCGAGCTTTTTAGACAACGTCATGTCTCCTTTTTAAAGAAGTTACCTTCTCATGTCAAAAATACTAAACATGCGTTACAGATTTTCGATCAACTTCATTTCACTGGACAACATAACTTTATTTTCACTATGGATGTTAAGTTATTGTACACTGTCATCCCTCATCATGATGGGCTTGAGGCTCTGAAATTCTTCTTTGACAAACGACCCGTTTTAGAACCTCCCACTGCTACGTTAGTTCGCTTAGCAGAGCTAGTACTTAACCTAAATAATTTTTCGTTTGACGGTGAATATCACCAACAGATAAGCGGAGTAGCTATGGGCACCAAGATGGGTCCGAGTTATGCTGACCTATTTCTCGGTTATGTTGAGAAACTTATCTTCGAGCAGTACACTGGTCACATCCCTGATTTCTTTGGGAGATTCATTGATGACTGTTTAGGTACAACATCGTGCTCATATGTCGACTTATATATAGCGCTTTATCAACTTTGTTGATAATTCCATCCAGCGCTCAAGTTTACATGGGAGATCAGTGAAACATGTATATTGTTCCTAGATATTTTAGTCTCAATAAATGTCGATGCGCTCACGACGTCCGTGGCTTACAAACTGACTAATTCTCATAGTTACCTTTTGTTTTCCTCTTCCAACCCCAAAGCATACTAAAAATCAATCCCTTGTTCGCCCGGCACTTCGACAGCGCTAACCATTCTATTTCGCATTCTAAAGTGTATGCCATCTCATACATCTCCGGGGGGCAATGATAGCCGCGAGAGACAAGAAAAGCGTTTCATTTTCAAGCTTGGAACCACTCATCCCATCGGTTCAACGAACGTTTTTCTTTTATTTTGCCACCTCATAAGTTTTTGTTTTTATATGGCATGAGCGGATAGAAACATTAGCTTATGCACTGTTTCCCCTCGGGCTTGCTTTCATTTTTATCGAATGCATATTTCTAATCCACTGGGGTCTCTGGCGGTTTCTCCCCGCGCCGGTTTACTGATCGTCGTTAAAAATACCAAGTGACTTTCTTGTCGTTGTTAGGTCGTTGATTTGTTTACATTTCTCACATTTCATTGGTTAATTTTCGTCACATGTTTCCGGTTAGTATATGGCCTAGTCTAGTTGCCATTCCTCATTATAGAACTCGTTTCGCTCTCCGAAGAAGGGACATATAATTCGAAACGTTAGAATTCTTTATCATAAATTCGGCGGTCTACCAATCTTTTAACTTTTTGTGCTGTTTTATAAGGCCTACGCAGCATCCCATTTTTATATCACGCCAAGTATACCTTCTTGGCTTGGTATTTATAATCCAGCTTTTCTGATAAAAGCATGAAACTTGGCCAGACTACTAAGAACACTGAAACGGGTATTTTTAGATATAGGGCCACGTAAATTTCGCTCTCGAAACCATGCAACGCGCGTGTCCGTAAGTGGCATTGCATGAAAACGAGGCTGGGTTGAACAGTCTGTTTAAACGATGTGTTTCTTTTTCCATTTTAACGCTATTGTTTAAGTTGAAATTGCCCAGGTGACTCTTAACAAGGGCAAAGTATCGTCTTTCAGGCAGATATTTTAAAAGCTATCCGTTTATCCGTTTAGTAAACGTTTTTTGAAACGTTTCCGAGGGAACAAATATAAATTTCAACTGACAATTGAATACGTCGCAGGTAGGAATACAAGTTCAAAAAAATAGTATTTTTTTTTTTGAGCAAGTGTTTTGTTAATTTTCGCTTTTTTTGTTTTATTTTGAGCCAGTGGTTCTCTAAATGTTATGTCGCGAGCCGGATTTGGTCCACTGATGCTAGTTTGCTCCCTCCTAGGATTTGTATTGACATTACAACTCTGCAGCATCAACCTTAATTATTATTGTCGGCGGCAGATATGTAAGTAATCACCCTTCCAATGATGGTAATCGTATCGCATTCTCCTGTACCTTCTCTTTGGTTTTGTCATCCTCAGCAACCTTAGGTAACTAAATTAGAAAAAAATATTAATAAACAGAATATCAACTAATGTTCTCAAACTCACTAATAATTCATGAGGAAATTGTTCAATCAGGCGTGCTGAATTATACCACGTGAGCCAGCTTGAAATACCAGGGAAGTAGTGGGCAGAGGACTTGAACTGTTTTTTTCCAGTCCTTGGACTGGAAATAATAGTTCAAGTCCTAGGACTTTTGAAATACGATTTTGAGAAGTCATTCAAAGGCCTCAAATTCGGACTTGACCGGGTTTTCAGGGCAAAGCCTCGGACAGGAACAGATCCCGAACAAATCCCGAGTGCCTGAAAACCCGGTCAAGTCCGAATTTTCGACCTTTAAATATTGCATCAACTACGACAGCAACCACCCTACCCAACACAAAATCAACTGTATCAGGACGCTCTTCAACCGAATTGGCACTCACTACAGCATCCAACA
Source organism: Nanipora kamurai (assembly GCA_036872915.1). Lineage (NCBI taxonomy): Eukaryota > Metazoa > Cnidaria > Anthozoa > Scleralcyonacea > Helioporidae > Nanipora > Nanipora kamurai. The sequence continues at coordinate 5,475 of JBAHVQ010215169.1, forward strand.
ATCCAAACATGACGAACGGACCTACCTCTATCAAACCTTCTTGAAGAAGAACTGCCCAAAAAACTTTATCAGCAAGTTCAAAACACCGAGAGAACGAATCCCGACCAACACAGCACGACACCATGACCAGACAGCAACACAAAAGGAAAGAAAACCTCTTCCTTACACCCGGACGGTATCAGACATAATAGCTAGACTCCTGAGACAACATCAGATGGAGGTACATGTAGCACACAAACCATCGCACAAACTTGCGACCAATTTCACGAAGCACAAAGACTCCATCGACACTCCAGACCGACGCAAAGCCATTTATATATTTCCCTGCCGTGACTGCAGCAAATAGTACATTGGAGAAACGTCGAAGAAAATAGAAACACATCTAACCGAACACAAAAACGCCATCAGACGACATACCCAAGATCGCTTCCAGCTATCCACGCAGACGACAATGGACACACATTTGACTGGACACAAACGAAGCTACTAGGACAAGCCTCAACAAGACACACTCACGAATTTAAGGAGGTCTGGTACAGTATAGACAAATTAACAATAATTCGACATATAGACATTTCTACAGTATACCATCAACGACGAATCCAACATCAGCGATGAGATCAACTCACGACAAACCGTAGAACTAAGAAAACCTACTCCTGGAGTGTCCACTGAGGAGGCAACCAATCACAACCTGCTACACGGGTCAGCCAACCAAAACGCAGCATCCCCGAACGGACTAATCAGACACTCGTGCCGACTACGGCCGCCAAAACTCATAGGTAATTGTAAAAAAATCGAAGCTTGCGGACCGGTTAACTCTCAATTCTGACGAAGACTCGAAGCACCGCGTTGAAAGCTTAAGAGAGAAAATATACAAAATCCGGAGAACAATGACCATTCACCTTACAACTATGACTGGATTACAGATATTCAAGTCACAAGTCAAGGCGAATTTGAAAATTGTTAATTTCTTAGACGTTACTTTCGACCTTAACAGCGGAAGATTTAAACCATTTCGAAAGCCGAATGACCATCCATTATACATAGATAGGCATTCTAACCACCCACCTAGTATCTTAAGGCAACTACCTACAGCCATTAACAGGCGCATTGCATCACTCTCATCAGATGAACAGACATTCAGGGACTGCGCACCGATGTATCAGAACGCACTCAAACACAGCAATTTCGATCACCATCTCAGTTACACTCAAAACACACCTCAGCAATCACGTAGGAATAAGCAACGTAACATTATTTGGTTCAACCCACCATTTAGCAAAAAAGTTAGCACAAACATCGGGCGCGATTTCTTAAGCCTCCTTGACAAACACTTTCCTCGGCACCATAAACTGCATCAGATTTTCAACAGGAACACAGTCAAGATTAGTTATAGCTGCATGAATAACATTAAGTCTATCATCGAAAACCATAACTCACGCATCATTAGGACAACCAAACCAAAGAGTAAGGCCATAGAAAACTGCAACTGTAGGAACAAGGACACATGCCCACTCCAAAAACAATGCATGACCAAGAACATAGTATACAAAGCATCAGTCACAACATGCAACACGAACACCACTAAACACTACATAGGCATGACATCTAAGACATTCAAAGAGCGATATCGTAACCACATTAAGTCTTTTCAACACAAAAAATACTCTAACGAAACGGAACTTTCTAAACACATTTGGACTCTGAAAAATAACAAACAAGATTTCACCACAAAATGGTCTATTTTAAAACATGCTATTTCGTATACAGGAGGATCAAAACGATGTAATTTGTTTAGAAGAAAAATTTTCTATTTTGAACGAAAAAGACAAAAACAATTTGCTGAATAAAAGATCAGAAATAGTTTCGGTCTGCCCCCACCAGGTCAAATTCCGCGTACACAACCTAAAACAAAGACAACATCCTCCTATATGTATACACATATATAAATAAATCAATCAAACAACTTTGCTAAAAACTTTTCATTTCCAACGTTTTGGAGCAAGCCCCTTTATCAAGAATCAACAGCATCTTTTATACCTTACCAATTAACATAGCTTCGGCTAACACGAAGGAAACATAGCTTCGGCATAAGCACATGCACGGCATAAGTCAAAATATACCGACACAACAATAGACGCGATTAACATTAGCATAATAATAGTACGCAAAAATAGTTTTCTAATGACGAAATGCGTGATATTGTAAATATAAAAGTAGCAGCAGAACTATTTATTTATAATATGCACCTAAAGAACTTATTATAGTGAAAATGTTAGTGCAAGATATTGGCTATTTCTTCTGTTGTCACACCAAAAACTTTTTCTTATAAATTTACTTGAGTTTTTACCTTAAAAACCTTTCCTTAAAAACGGGAGAGCTGTCATTAGTCCATTCCTGATGGTAGCCAGGCACGGCATTAATGTTTGTCATATCCCCAGTAAAACTGCGTAGCAGACTGAGTGACATAGACAGTAAACCATTTTGTGAACATGCGTATTAGAGTGCGGTATATCCCACATCTTTTTTGATGGATTGTGGTATAACACATACCACAATCTTATCTTAACAAAGCTTATGACCATTATTATGCGCAGGCAAACATGGGAAGGGGCTGTCTTCCTATTGACATCACAGTTTTCAGTTATAGGAGAAAGATCACGAAAGCTCGAGTGTGTCATAAACAGATCAGAACGACGCCAAAGCATCGTAGCCAATCTTTACTTCATGGATGATATTTAAAACGCAAATTGAACTCCCCCATTTTATAGAAGACACGTCACCTTTCAGATATAAGGAAGTCGCAAATAAAACGAGAAAGAGAACGGGTACCGTAATTTAGCAAGCAGTTGGGATCGCCGCTATTCCTCCCCTGCTGGGGGGCGAGCCTCGTGGCTGGAGGGCACTAGCTCTCTGGATATGAAATTTATGGAATAGCTTTCGCGGTCCCATGACCTGACGTTGTAAACAATATATTTTATTGAACCAATTATAAAAGTATCAATTTGGAGGTCTCCGGATTCGTACAGGATATCTTCGTTGGTTTTCATCAACCGGATGTGTCTCACAGTCACTGTCATCACTGGTTTCTATTGGCAGTTCATCCATGTTTCTCTTTTGCGATATGCTCTCTGGCTTCGATCTCTCTTTGAGCCGGACGTTGTACGGTTTAAGGTAGTTGTAATGCATGATTTCCTCCTTGGTTCCACTATTCCTTCTGATCACGTAGGCTGTTCGAGTTCTCGACGTGGCCCTCACAATTACATACGGTCCAATCCAGCGATCCGCAAACGTTTTTGCCCGTAGATTTCGTTTCCAAACTTGCCGTCCTTCGACCAGTGGTTTAAACGAACTTTTACGATTATACCGTTCCCTGCGTTTCCTGGCAGACTTTGCATCGGATTGTTGGGCTTGTCGAAACAGCTCACTACCTTCCTTCCGCAATTGCTCCGTCTTCTCTAGGACAGTTGATGGTGACATCTTCTCAGCTAACAATTCGAACTTTGAGCACGGATGTTCCTTAAAAACTAGTTCATAGGGAGCTGTTCCAATGCTTGTATGTACTGCTGTATTGTATGCCAACTGAACATCTGGTAGATGTTCCGACCATCTCTTTTGGGTGTTTATCCACTAGCTTGGTAAGTGCTTCTCCTATGGTACGATTGACCCGCTCGACTCCGGAATTTCCTTGTGGCCTGTATGGTGGACTGAAGGTGCGCTCGATGCCGTGACTTCTGCAAAACTGCTCGAAGGTCGCGCTTATAAAACAAGGTCCATTATCGGAATGTACTTTGTTTGGGAAACCGTATCTTGATATCCAGCTTTTTATTGCTTTACAAACCGTCTCGCTAGTTTGTCCTCGGATAGAATGCATCTCTGCATATTTTGTGCATGGATCTGTTATGACCGCGATGTTGTCGTATCCCTCTTTTGTTCTCGGTAACGGTCCTTTGAGGTCAACTTCTACCAATGCAAATGGCTTTGTTTCTTTTGGCCGTTGATGTATAGGAGCATTCCGGTGACCTTGGGCTAGGGTTACCACACACCGTCTGCAGGTTTTGGCGTAGCTCTCTATCTCTGCTTTCATTTTTGGCCACCAGAAATGCGGTTCAATCCGTGCGAGCATCTTGGATGATCCTTGGTGTCCTGTTTCATCATGGGCTAATGATAATAATATTGGAACGAACGATACCGGCACCAGAGTTCGTTTCTGTGCATGGAGACATATGGCTTTAAGGCTAAGTCTTTGTCCTGCTGGGCTTGAAAATCTTTGATGTCGACCACCAAATCCTTGTGTATATTCCCACTTTCCTTCTGATCAACACCAATAGTGGCCACTGTACTTGTGCTCCCATCTTTGTCCGTTAAACCGATGCTCCATCCGATTCGGCTCAAGGCATCTGCCATGCAATTATCCCGTCCTCGAATAAACTCTACGCGTGGTTCGAATTCTGCTATGTCCCTCATTAGTGTTGCTCTGCGACCAAAGGGATCTTTCTCTTCTTGAATCTTCAGAAGGGGTTTATGGTCACTTTTCAACAAGATCTTGGCTCCTAACAGGTAGTACCGAAAGTGCTTGAGGGTGTCTCGCATAGCCATTACTTCCTTATCGTAGGTTGGATAAGAACGCTCTCGTTTGGTTAGTGCCCTGCTGAAATAGGCAACAGGATGTATGTGTCCTTGTGAATCTTCTTGTGACAGCTCTCCACCCAGACCAACTTTACTGGCATCGGTAGCAACAATAAATGGTCGACTTGGATCTGGATGTGCCAGTACTGGAGCCTTCATTAAGGTGTGTCGTAAGGTGTTAAATGCTGTTTCTTCTTCTTTGCCCCATGTGAACCTAATGTCTTTTTCCAAAAGCCTTGTCAAGGGCCGGGCAACTGTACTCAAATTCTTAATGAACTTGCGGTACCATCCGACAGCACCCAGAAACACTTGCACTTCATTAATTTTTTTCGTTAATCCAAGGTTATGTCGTCTGGGTGGGCTCATAATTGGATTGGATACCCCCGTAGGTATCGTGTGGTCAACAGTTGTAGTGTGGCCGTGATTTCCTGGGTAATCAAAAACACTTGTGTTTCTGTGGATTAGATCTTCTAATTGTTCTTTCTGGTGGTCTGTTAATTGGTTACCCATAGCTATTTCAGGGATAGCATTATATTGTGTCGGATTCTTGGCCTTCTCTTCGGTATTTGCTTCAACGACCTGGGCTACTTTGTGTGTGTCAGGAAGCTCTTGGATAGTTGCTGCAGTTTGTTCTCTATAGACCGTAATAGGTCTGTCTGTGACGTTCAGTACACATACTGGGATCTTCTTTTGATCTTCCATCATTTCCGAAGAAATCCTAATTGGGGCTGTTAGGAGACCAGTTCTCTGGTGGAAATGTTCAGTACCTTCAATGTATGCTTCTGTTGTAATGTTCGTGTCTTTGCCGTCTAGTTTGCCCCAAATAAACCGTTCTTCAAAGGGTTGGATGTCACAGCTTTGGGCAACCCGTACGTGATAACACTTTGGCGAATTTTTGGTGTCCGATAACTCCGTCTCTGGTTCTGTAGGGAACTGGGCCTCGCTTATCGTGGCATATTTTTCCCGTATATTCAACGTTACTCCCAATTTTCCCAATGCATCTAGCCCTAGGGTTCCATTTTGAACGCCATTAACAACAAATAAATTAAGTAAACAAACGTTTGTCCCTACCGTGAGCGTGGCTTGGACGATTCCTCGACATTTCGCGTCTGTCCCATTCGCCATTTCCACCCGCTTCTGTGTTGGGTAAAGTTTCATGCCACGCTTTTCGGCCAACGCCGTCGGAAGAACTGACACCTCCGCTCCTGAATCGCAAATAAACTCGTGCGTAAAGTGTGTAGTTTCAGACTGACTCACGTTTCCGGTCAATGTGATAAATTGCTTCTCTTCTGAGAACGAGTTTAATTTCACTGTTTGTCGATCCCAGCCATTTTGGAGTTTAAAGAAGGCGATGGACGAGGACATGGGGCATTGCACAAAGGTGCCGTATGACCCTTTTGCCAGCAGCGTTGACAAATATTTTTATACGGACAGTCTTTCTTAAAGTGTTCGGTTGACTGACAATGAAAACATCCCTGTCCTTTCGCACTTCTTCCTCCCCGTGTGGGATATTTCGATTTTGGCGGGAACTTCCTCT